>CATQJA010002554.1:0-129767 GCA_958295435.1 Mesorhabditis spiculigera
CTTCCAATTCTTTTTTCGGAATAATCCTTAAAATGAGAGGCAAATTCTTCTGAGGTTACCAGCGCTTGATAAACATCATTTAGGAACATATATGAACTGTATTCTTGACGACACTTTCTATAGAATACGTAACAAATTGATCGGTAATGATCAGCTTTGGGGGCAGAAAGGCATGTTGCTTCTTTAACAGCATTCTACCAGAAATTTCATTCTAGAACCTCACCCTTATTACAATTATGTATCTCTACACAGAAACAATCGATTTATTTTAATAGAGTCCGATTCACCCTGCTAAAATCAGCAAGAAAGTAGTTTTCAAATTTTTTATAAGTACAGGACTATGTACTTTCATTAAATCTTAGTTTGAATCCTAATTTACGATCATAGGCGCCAGCAAAAGCAATTCGCTACGGATTTGTACCATATTCACAACCTTTAAATTCTGCTTGTGAGTCAATCAGTCCTGATACGACCTGGGCTGCTCTTTCTGTGAGTTCATCCTTACTTAATATCTCATTTGAACCAATACGGATATTTTTATTGATATAATCATCGTGATTATCATGGCGAGTATATATGTTCACCACAATATGATACGAAAACCTCTGATTATTACTGAACTTTTTCACGATATCTGTCATTGGGGAATATTTCATTGTTTCCTCCTTAAATTGTCTGCACTATTGTCTAAATAAAGTCTATTTAGTTGATCTGTATAATATCTGTAGACAACAATCGCTTATTATTAGGCAATTCAAAGTCCTGATGAAAATGCTCAAAGTGCCATTGTTTATAATCTAATTTCTGCTCAATTTCCTCGAAGTATGGATGCATTTCATCCGCATCCATGTGAAGTTACGTTGAACTTCAATATACTCTAATGCTTTGGTCGAATTTGTATGAGTGATAATGTAATCTACTTTTCAATCAGCCTTCTCTAGTTGCTCAAACCTTCTATGTATTCCTTTGGTGAAGGCATTTCACGACGCCACCAGGACTTCCCTTCTTTTCGGTATTCCTAATCATGAGAAGCTGCGCCACCATATGCAAAAAAACGTTTGGCCATCGATATTATATACTTGTCCTGACGACTTGGTCTTGTCCAGCCACTTAAGCCAATATCGATCCTCATCCTCATTACTACCACTCCATATCAAGCCGAAGTCTCCAGCAATATGACATAATCATCTTCGTAAGAAGTTTCTGCTCTGGAAGGTTTCTTCTATTCAGCCGTTTATTTACGCTCGTTGTTCCATGAATATCTTCCGTGAAATAAATCATGCACCCAATCCGATGAAATCAAGTCGATAAGTTATCCATTGTTATCATTATAAAGGTGAAATTTCACAACGTCATTATTTGACTACACAAAAGGCAACAACTTAGCAATGACTCCAATCATCATAAATCAACACCTGTACTTATAGCGATAGCAGGGTTAGATTGTGTATTCTCTATATCGCTTTTGAAACCCGAAAGTCATTTTAATAAACGTGACAACTGAGAGTTTGTTTTTTTATAATCGTACAATGTGAATGCAATGAGTAGGAGACCCTATATAATGATGGTCATTTTCCTCATCTCCTTTCCTAAGTTAATACGTTTTACCAGCTAAGAAGTTACATTTATTAGAAGTTATAGTGAACTCAACTATGAGTGTTTAAGATTTGCTGGATTAGGTGTTGATCCATTCTTGTCGTTATATTATATGAATAGCAAAACGTCCGATGTACATTACCAGCGTATAATCAAGCCGCCAAAGCTTAATACATCAGTGTACATATGGATTTCTGTATACAGCGAGCGACTTTAACTAAAAGCATGTATTTGTCCCTCGACATTATTTTTCACTCATGATCAGGAAGAATCGGCTTTTTAGATTAAACCCGTCTTCAATATGTAAAAGTAGCCAAGCATATTGATCGGCTGCTTCTTTGTACAATTGGAATATCGTTTCCCGTTAGCTAAAGAAATGACAATTGTTGACTAAGAAGAAGGACCTAAAATTAGTAAATTACATTTCCCGTCCAATCCACAAGTATGAGACTATATTTAGTCATCAGACTCCATTCAGTTATCGTTTTCCCAAGACCTGGAGTTATCACTTCGTCATCCCATAAAGACGTCTGTACTCTAACCCATCCGCTACGACTGTCATTTTCTAACCCACTAAACTCCGCCTATAATAACGATGAAGGGGATTCTTTCTCTTTGGGATTGTCGAACTTCATAAGAAGCGATAAATCTTTTATCATCTAAAATTCAGACATCTTGTTTATGTCAATGGTTAAGCTTGCAGTTGGTTTGTATGTATCAAAGATATTGAACATATAGAGAAAAACCCGATACAAGTTATTTGTTATCGGGCTTCTCTCTTAATTACAACTAAAGTTTGAATGGCAATCTAATTTAACCCGTGATTTGTCCTATATTCTTGTTAGATACCTTATCGGCAAGTCTAATCAGAACATTCATATCAACTGCATTGATTATCTCATTTTGCAGACTAGCATAATCACTTTTTAATTTCTTGTTCTGATCATTTGCCTCTTCAAGACGTTTGGCCAATTCGATGGTCATCTGCTTTAACACTGATATACTGTTACCCAGCTGGTCCATGACATCATTAAACGTAATAAAGAAATCCAGATTCGTTTGTACCTCAATGGAATGAGCGATGTTATCTTCTGCGGATGCCTGCACTTTAGTGCTCTCTTTCTGAGAGTTATCTGCAAGAGCGGGATGCGAGTTATTAATCGATACGATGTTGCCATCACTTTTGTTTTGGCTACGGGTTCTTTTTGCTTCCTCAATATCTTTTTCGTACTGTTTGCGTAAGGAACTGTTCCAACGGAATCCACACGCTGCTTTCGATCTATTTAACTTTTCGCTAGCTTCCTCAAAAGCTTTTAACTGGGTGCTTCCCGTTTCAATATGTTGTAATACGGTTTGAGCTAAAAGCAGATCTGCTTCAATGTCCCAACTATCCTTACGTGTCTCCATTAAGAACACTCCCTAAGTTTGATATATTGTTAATTCTATTTATATCCTAATTCATACAAGGATATTCCTAGAGCTTAAATTAATCTATCGAATTTTCGCTGGGTTGCTTTCTACAAAGCACAACAATGATTAATCCAATTAAAGGTTTTAATATCAAATAATCGTGTATCTTAACACAATAGTAAGTAAGCCGTAACAGGTAAACCTTTGAGTATTTTCTTTTATGTATACGTTGAGAAATAGAATAGAATAATCTTACTTTACTTTCTGTGTCCCATCACCCAGTTGTCCAAGGGTGTTACCGCCCCACGCCTCATCATGAATATCGATAGCCGCCCATTATTACACTGTTAACGTCCGAAGTTTATAAATATATTTTGAGCAATCTTTTATTATGTAACTATAATCTTATTTTTCATAAGTAGAAGAGAGTAATTCAAAAAAATAAAAGACCATTTTATCTCGACTTCTTCATTTTATTACCGAATTCTCGTTCTTGAAATTAATTACAACTATATAGAGTTAACAAAAAAGCACTTCCAGAAGTCTTAATTGACATCTAGCAGTGCTGAAAGTCATTGCATTGTACAATAACGAATCTTCCCCAAAATCATTTGCTATTGTGTGGACGGTATATTAAATAAAATGTTAGGTGCTCTCCACTTCATGTCTTGCTAAGAAATGAAGTCCATCTTTGGATGTTTGTAACCTTTCGTACGATGAACCAGGAATGCTCTTTTTCTCAATCATCCCAAAAGCCATAAGTTTAGGAGCTATGGCACGTTTTACATAGTAGGATTCAGAGCCTTTTTCAGCTTTTGTCGATATACCTGTTGCAAGAGCATGTTGGATCCCCACAAAGCACTCTAGCAAATTATGATATATAACAAAATTATCCATACTTTCAGGTGCTTTTAATTTATGATTACTTAGAATCGTTACTAATTCCTCGTAAGTATAGTTGCCTATTTTGTTGTTTTCATCAATCTTTTTTTGTAAATCACGTACTTGGTTCTTTAATTTTTCATTATCTTTGAGGAGTTTTGTGTTTTCAAGTAACACTTTCTCTAATTTGTTTGAGGGGGTATTCCCTCTTACCCAGCCCAGCAAAGATGTTTCATCTTCATACTCTTTTAAGGACTCCATTGTAACCAATTTAATATCTTTTATATCCTCGTAAAATTTTGACATGTTGCTAAGCACTTCTTTTTTAAACTCTAAATAATTATTATAATGTTCTCGTTCCATAAAATTCGGATCTATTTTTGCTTTATCATTTAGTTTTGTTTCATTAATAACTATGGCAAATCTTCTTTTTCCCTTCTCTCCTGCGTAGTCATACTCCCAATGTGTATAACTTTTCCCACTTTCATTGTCGATACTTCCATATCTACCACCTAAGATAAGCATGTAAACGTCGGATTCATCAATCCAACGTTTTATTATTTCTTTCTGACTCTTATCTGCAGATTTAAACAGCTCCATGCCTGCTGGTATATGTCCGGCATTTAATACGGCAGTTACTGCTGCCTGTCTTTCTTCAAACATGTCTATATATGTAGATGATATAAATACTTGTAGCTTCTTCTTCATAAAATTAAACGACTCCCTTATGTATAATATTGTCTATTATACTACATAAGTCGCTAAATCAGCATAATATAACTTGTTGATTGACAGTGAGATGATACTTCATTAACTAATGAGACAACTAAGTTAGGGAATCTTGACTCAGTTGCCGCCCTCCAATGAACAAGTGGTTGCTCCCAGATACACATGTGGTAAAGGCTATAGTAGAACTATAAACATTGAGTATCAAAATTGAGATAAACAGGGATAGAAACATAAAAGACTTTTTTTAACATTCCGTGATATCTTATTTCTTCGTTTAGAGAATGTTTAAGGCTTTGTAGTCATTACTCCTGATGGATGACAATTCTATCAGAGGATCTATACAAAGAAACCGTTAGCATGAACGGTGGAGTGATTAGAAATCACAGTGGAATGCTTGCTAGATTGAGAATTATAAACATTTTATATTTTACATTGAAAAATCATGCAGGCTACAAAATGAGCCGCCAAATAATGGTTATACAGTTGTAGAGATTATAGACACGAGCCAAACCTTAAAGAATCATTAATGATTTGTTTTACTTAGTGTTTCCCAGACTGACTTAACATGCCAGCTGTAACGCGCTTTCGAGTACTTATCTAGTTGGTTTCTACTATGTAAGTTGGCAGAAAGGAAAATTGGGCAACTAATTTGACCGATATTTAGAACAGGAGTTCCGAAATGCTCAGAGAAATTGATGCTTCCTCCAGCCATATTTAAGATTGAGTGAAGCTTTGTGGCAGCACCGCTATTTGGCAAGAGAATCATCTTAGGGTGATATAGTTCAATTACGCGTAATGCAATTAGTAATGTAGCCCATTTAAGAAACGGATGATTACGTAAGAAAAGATTAAGGTCACTTTGGTCATTCATACGGAAGCAACACATGTCCGACCAGGCAACCTGGTCAATGCTAAGCCCTGTAGGTTCAATTCCGTAACTGTTAATGCGTTGTGTATAAACATGGCCATTCTTCTTAATTGATTCATCCATACATTTTACTTTACTGATTAATTTTAAGATTTCTTTTTCTGCAACCAAAGGGACAGTATCTTTCTGAAAAATAAAATAATGAAATTCATTTGAATCTGCAAGCACCTTTATCTCTTGGTGTTCACTTTTTTCTAATTGCTTCCCGTAACCTTCCTTATTAAATGAAGGATTGCTACCAAGTATTAATAATGTATTATTCTTCATTGGAGCTACAAATCCAGGCAATGGATACTCGGGATAGAGGTGATTAGCCCATAACTCATAAATTAGTATGTTAAGCATTTTAATATCTGAAACCGATCCTACCATCTTGTTTGCAGCTTCAAAATGCTTTTCCACCCTAGTCATATTAATCTCCCTTCCTATTGTGAATATCAATATATTCATTTGCCTTTAAAGGTTCTAGGGACCGTGCAATTTCTTCGAACAGGACATGCTGCCTGATCAAATAACGATAAAAGATATTGCTAAGATCAAAAGCTACAAAGTTATTTAACCATTCAATATTAGCGAAATAAATTATGGCTGTCCAACCCTAAAGGCCATACGCTCTATATAGTGATACCCCGGTGTGGAGCAACAGCACAAACAATTAATGTAGCACCAATGACATTAAGAGAACGTATAGGCAGGACAGAAACTAGCAATGTAGCACCGACAATGATTGTTGTTCCACAGAGATTCCATAGGCTGCAGGAGGAAGATAAGAGCGGCGATAAGAAGACATGAATTTGAATACCCTGTATAAAACGCTAAGGGAGGGTTTTGGATACCAGTAGCGAGTTGGGCTCATCAATATCTGGGAGAAGCAAACTAACTACGGCTATAGCTATCATTGGGAGAGACAGAGCCACATCAAAGATTGAAACCGCGGACAGTGATAAACCAGTACCTATAACTAAATGGGATCTCCCCATCATAGATGACTCACTCCTTCGGTGGTTATGTAATCATTATGAAAAAAAGTAAGTTAGCTCAGCAACTAGCCTGCTTGTTGGCAATTAAATTTCTCCTTAAACTTTAGTATCCGGAAAAATGAAATACTGCAAGCGACTATATATATGGGTATGTAGCTTATTAACAAGGTAGGATGCCGATTAGGTCTGATATTTTTCCTGAATACTTACATTTGGGTAGCGTTTTAATCACCATTTTCCCGTATCTCTTCTTAAAGATTCGATTATCCAGAATGATGACGGTGCCCTGACACTGCATGGATCGATTGAGTCTTCCGAAACCTTGTTGCAGCTTAACCATCATTTTGGGAAACATGTAATCGAAAAAGCTGCTTCGTTGTGCTTGCTCGATGACTGCCAGCTGTGCCTGGATCAAGGGTTCATTAGGCATAGGAAATGGTAGCTTTGCGATGACTACGGCTGTAAGTGCATCCCCAGGCACATCAACACCAGTTTAAAAGCTTGAACATCCCAAGACGACGGTACTAGGGTTAGTTTTCAGTTCATGGATAATGGATTCCCGATCGCAACGAGGATACTGGAACTAACTGGTTTAAATCGTTATCAGTACAATATGGTTTTAATTTTGAGCTGTCTGGTTCATCGTTTCAAAGCTAGTAAACAAAACAAGCATACGGCCACCAGTGTACATCAGAAGCTCATCCAATTTATTGATGAGATAGCTGTTATAGTCCGGACTACTTGCATCCGGTGCATCGTCTGGACAAATTAGCATTGTTTTGTTTTCGTAATCAAAAGGACTGTCGACGACTATACTGTCAAAGTCCTTCACCCCAACACGGCCGGCACTCAGTTGATGCCAAAGGCTGTCTTCAATATCAAATCCAAGTTCTGATGATTCGCCTATGTCATCTTGATTCATTCGGGCATAGATTTTTTGGATCAGATGCGTATCCTGGTCATCACTTAACAATTTTTCCTGCTAGAGCTGTTCTACTTTACTAAAACAAAGGTAGTGATCTTTCCCTTTCACTAATTGGTACCTCAAATCCAAATTCTCTCGAGAAAGAATATTTGCAACCCGCGGCAATTCAACATTTATGATTTGGGTTATAAGGGGTATGGTGTGGGTACAAACCACAACCGTTTTGCGGTTCTGAGCGGCCCAACGCGATGCAAGTGTTAAGTATCCCAAAGACTTTCCTGTACCGGTACCAGTTTCACTTAGTAGGTGTTGTTCCTTCTCCAGGGCATGGCCCACTTTCGTCGATATCATAATTTGCGGTGTCCGAGGGGAGTGGCCATGGATCATGCTTGCAAGGTGTCCCCCATGTCCGAGGGCACGTTGAATAAAATCGTCCATTGTACACCACGATCTTATATACTAATATAATATAATATTAGTATATAAGAATTAGAAAAAGAGAAAAGTGCTTTTCAAGCCTTCCCCCTTTTTCTTTCTGCCCTTATTCAGGATGTAGTGTTTGTTGTTGTTCATATTCTTGAACTGTTTTGTTGTCCACCCTTCAGTTTTAAGTGGTCAGGAAGATCTTTAAAACAATACGTCATTTTACTCCGGTTTAGATTGGGTACCTTTCCGAGGAAATCCCAATCCAAACTAGATAATGGCCGTTTACAAATGAGACACTGATGAACCGTCTGTTCTTGTGATTGAACTGGTACACCGGCAACTGGAGCGCCTTGCGCTAACAAATGTTGAAGTGCAGGATTGGACGCCCAATCCTTCGTCTTGTACGGCGCCAGGTCAATCCAGCCGACCTGGTATTTATCTAAAGCTTCGACAAAAGCGCTGTTCACTGCGGAATCAATGGCGATCTTTAGCCGATTCGGTTGTTCGCTGGGCTCTCCTTGGATGATAGATAAACCATATCCATCTCGGAAATGTGGACCAATTTGGATCCTTACGATCGCTTTAACATACTTGTAAGGGATGTTTATATCCAAATCTTTGATTTCTAAGTCCCACTGGCTTCCGGTTGCAGATTCCACACGATCCGTATAAACCTGATTTGGAATATAAGGGCGATGGTTGTCTTCCCTGAACTGAACTGTACCAGAGGGGAACTGGCGTTTAAGTGCGGAGATCATTTCACTGTACTCCATCGACAAAGCGGCCTCCTACTCGAATTTTTTCAATGTTGCTTCAAATATTTTATATACTCGAAGAGCAAGGTCAACACGCTCAGGAAGTTCGCGCTGAAGCTGCTGAAAGTACTCTAATCCCGAAGGGGTGATCTCATAAAAGCGGTGAAACCGGTTGTCGCTTTCCCACTCACTGGATAAGTGTCCCTTCTCAGCTAAGGTTTTCAGCCGTTGAGCTAGGTAGGAATCGTTGACACCTACCCCACGTAACGTTGTCGTGATCACTTGATCGAGCTGTTTACCAAAGCGCCGTCCGGTTTGGAGCTCTGCGAGAACGATAAAATCAATCACTTGTTGAACTTTTACAACATGGCCAAGTGTTGATTGTTTCTCTATTTTAGAACCCGCATCACGCATATGGTCAGTCCTCCTGGTCTAAAGTCATTTATTTGTTGAATATGAGATTCATAAAACGATCAGACATTTTTGCTACTTTTGATTCTGAAATATGGCTGTTGAAATCTTTTAATACTTGAATGAATTCATCACTGTCTCTCGCTACCCACCCAGTGTAATGGTGAATTGTGATGTGCCACAGCTTGGAGTGGGGGATGGTAAGGGCTGTTTTTCTGACGTTGGTGACATACAGTAGGCCGGTAAGATTCATGACAGCAAAGAGTCCCAAAAAGCCTATTAGCCCGAAATGAAAGAGATAGTAGTTTAAAGCTACGGTTATGGCTGTCGCAGCCATAACCGTTAATAATGCAGCACGGCTTATAAACGTGTCGCCAAACTTAATCAGCTTTTCAGTTTTTGCGAGCTGCTCCAAGCCATACTGAGAAAACAACACTAGGTTCTTAAACTCAATCTGATTCTGCTCAGTCATTACAGACATATATTCATCTACTTCTGTTTTTCTAGGGCTATGTGTTAAAAACTCTAAGTATGTAGTGTGTTTGAGGGACATATACACGATCCTTCCCATTAGTCTCTCTCTATTATACCATAATCATACGTGAATACAACTTACGTGTTAACACGTAACGTCAAAATTGTTCTCCCACCATGCCCCTCTCTTCTCTTACCTAGTCTCCCCTTTTATACCCTTCAACGTGTACTCTATCTAGAAAAGAACCTAGAATCTACACATGCAAAGTGACTATACACGTATTTATTGATTGGTTGTCATCGTATTTAGTATCTAAATAAATATTAAGAAACTATCAACGGATCAAGAAACTAAACTCGATTGAATGAGAGAGAGACCGACAAATAACCCACCCACACCGTATAAATGGTGAAAGAAAGACCTAAATCAACAAATAGTAGAAGCGTTATCATGTTCAGATAGATACGTGTCTACAAATTACTATATTCAAATGAACTAGATCCATGATTTGATTGAGAATACACGGATCTTCTAGATACGGGTATCAACCGATCAGAACTGAAGGAGCATGTGCAAGGTTGCAGAGATTATCGTGGTTAAATGCGTCGGAGGAGAAACCTAGTGGGATGATTACGTGCAAACACGTAAGATTAAGTCACGTTACATTGATACTTCAACCCTTCTCCTAACACTTATTCTTGTTGCAACCGATATCTACATTAGGGAGGGATGTCTGTGCCAATGGATAAATACATAAGACAAGTCAGGAATCAAACAGATCCGATGAAAAATGAACCAAAAAATTCGGTTAAAGATCAGCTTTTAAAGCAAGGGTTATATGAAGTATTAAAGAAAAATACTATACGTAAGAAATTGATGAGTAAATGGGCGTTTGCATCCGAAGTGACGGGTATTGTTTTTTTCCTCTTTTTTATTGCTTTTGTATTCTACAGCACAAGTATAATCTTGGAGGGAACGGAACCGCCAAAGTACTATGGTCCACTCTTTGCTGTCCTCTTTTTGGTCGGATACTTTTCGATTAAAACTACAGGACTTCTTTCAGATCTATATGTCAAAAGAAATTATAAGGATCGCTATGAGCTTCTAAGACATAAATTCTCTTTTAAAACACTATTCAAATCAACATCTGTCATTAACTTCAATATGAGGATACTCTACTCCATTCAATGCGATGCCATTTTGGACTATTTGAAACAAAACGGTAAAGCAGGCGATACCAAAATTATTGATTATTTGATTGAATACTACACTGACGAAAGTGAACGAATTCGAAAGAAAAGATGGATACCTTTTGCAATCCTCATTGCTTTATCTTTACCTACTTGGACGTTATTTATTAGATCACTATTTGAGGGGGAATGGTCTAATGTGGGTTTGGTTTTACTCCTATCTCTCCTGGTGGGATTAACATTATTGGTAACCTTTATTAAAAGAATTTTAGATGCATGGCTATTTAAAGTTCCAAATGATTACCTGCACTTGGCCAATATTTTACGAACGATAAACAGCTATTGATTTAAACCACAGCAGCAACAGTTAATGGGAAATGTCTAAGGAACCATTTAAATGTCCCCTACTAAGTAAAAGAGAAACCTTGCGAGGCTACCGGGACTGCTCCATAGAGTAAGACAAATTAAAACACCTTCAAGAGTATGCATTCTTATCGTAAGATATGGAGACAACCTTGGAGGTGTTTTTTCGTTGGCAACAAAAGTAAGCTATCCGATAGAAGTAAAGATGAAAATTACAAACATGTGCAGCGGATTATGCAGCATGAAAGGATAAAGTCGCGAAACGCAAACCTACGGGGCAACCAGCCTACATCGCAGAACACGTGTTAAAGCGTTAATTCAAAGCCCATCTGCCATGAGATAACTCGTAACAAACATTGCATATTGCCTTTTGGCGGAAAAATATTATACCTATCGAGTATTTTGGACTTGTTTAATGGCGAGATTGTAGCCTACTGTATAGCTGACAAGCAAGACACTGCTTTTGTGCTGGACACCCTAAACCAGTTACCGGATTTACCAGACACCGTGCTCCATAGCGACCAGGGCAGCGTGTATACTTCCCAAGCGTATCAAGAAGCTGTAAAGGAAAAGGCATTACCATGAGCATGTCCCGCAAGATACGCCCACTGATAATACCCCCATTGAATTGTTTCATTCCTCGCTAAAGTCTGAACCGTTCTATCTCGGATCATCAACCAGTACAACGACGACAATCGTCGTACAGATCGTTCGAGACTAACAAAACTAAATAACTTGAAGGGTGTTTTGATCCCTGTCTTACAAACAGGGGTCAGTCCCACATTGACTCACTAGCCTTTTATTGATTACATGGTCTAGTATATAAGCCTATACTACTTGAGGAACCCAATGAATCAAAGCCACAGGATGCTTCATTCCGTTCTTACGAGTAACTAAAAATTTCTCGAATTCATGATCTATGTTTAATTCATTTAAAATATCAGATATTGCTACTGCACGTTCACACTCTACGGTATGCCCGTCAACAGCTACTGACAATGGACCCGCAAAAGGGCGTTCCATTGACTGCACTAAAAAAACCTTTTTCTTTGCGGCTACATTCATTTTTATCAGACACTCTTTCATGTCCCGGATACGGTATACCGCATTGGCGCTAAACAGGACATCCACTTGAGGTGACTCGGCTGTTTCCCATTTGGAATGAATGTGAAGAGGCATTGGATAACCGGTCGCCACCCAATTCTGTTGAAATGCTTTAAACATAGAGGCCGATGGCTCAACAATAGTAATCGACTTCACATGTGGAGCAAGAAGTGTCGTAAAGCCACCTGTACCTGACCCAACCTCTAATAAACTATCATTTTCGTCTAACCTCATTATAACTTGTTGCATTAATTCGTCGGTGTAAGTCGCCAAAGGATTACGATCATCGTAAACAGAAGCATTCTCCTGCCAATACTTCTCTTCTTCTCTGTCACTAGAAGTCCTTTCATCTTTCTCACTTGCCTGCTCCCAGGCCTTAATCCAAAATTCTGATGCGCTATTTCCTAAATAATCTGAATGTTGATTTGACATGATTATAACTCCCTTAATTCTTTTCTCACAGCAGATACGCCCTAAAGGCATGTACCAGCTGCTTTGTATATTCATGTTGCGGTTGTTCCATAATCGCTTCGCTGCTATTCAGCTCCACAATACTGCCATTCTGCATGACCGCAGTCTGCTGACTGGCATGTCGTACAAGCTCCATATCATGAGAGATCAGAAGATATGAGAGGCCTCGCTGCTTTTGTATATGCTTCAATACTTCCATTACTTGAGCCTGTACAGACACGTCCAGCATAGATGTTGGTTCATCCAGCACCAGGAGTTTGGGATTCATCGTCAACGCCCTTGCGATCGCTATTCGTTGTATTTGACCACCACTAACCTGATGCGGATACCGATAAAGAATGTTTGTATTTAAACCCACTTGCTCCAACAGAGTTACAACATACTCTTCTCCATCTTTCTTGTTCATTAGACGATGTAGTAGAATCGGTTCCATCAAGCTTTGAAGTATGGTCATTCTAGGATGCAATGCAGAGTCAGGATGTTGGAAAATAAGCTGCATCTGTGTTCTCAAAACGCGCATCTGCGCAGTAGTGAAGTCAGTAATGTCTTTGCCGTTGAACCAAATCGTTCCTGAATCCGCTTGAATCAGCTTTAGGACTAACCTAGAAAGTGTCGTCTTCCCGCAACCACTCTCACCTACTAAGCCAAGAGTCTGACCTTTGGGAATGGTAAACGATACGTTTTTGACCGCTACGGTCCTAATTCGATTCAGCCACCCTCCTCCAAACGTCTTATTCAAACCCTCTACCTGGATCATGAATTAATGCACCTCACAGTCTGTGCCTGTGTTTCGTTCAAAGGTGGCTTCTGAATCTCACATACTGACGATCGTTTCTCACAACGTGGATAAAATCTACAGCCGACATATTCCTCTTCCAGTCCAGGCGCTGTACCCGAAATCGGTGACATTCCTTTACCAGGCAAAGCGCGGAGTAAACCTTGAGTATATGGATGTTTTGGATCACCAAGCACGGATTTCGAAGGACCGTATTCCACCAGTTGCCCTGCATACATGACACCGATCTTATCACAAAGAGCTTGGGCAACATGCAAGTCATGGGTAATTACAAGCATTCCAGCTCCCAGCTCTTTGGAAACTTTGTGTAGTAGCTCAATTACTTGATTACGTACGAGAGCATCAAGACCCTTTGTAGGCTCATCGGCAATAAGCAAAGAAGGTACACCTGCTGCCCCGATCGCCGTTAAAACTCGCTGTTTCATCCCCCCACTCAGCTCAAAGGGATATTTACGCAGCTTCCTATCTGGTTCGGGCATATCCATCTGACGCAGTAATTCTGCCGCTTTATTTCGCCTAGCTTTGGATGAAGTCATGCCAAGTACGGCCTCAGCAATCTGATATCCGACACGTAAAACTGGGTTAAGCGATGTTGCTGGATTTTGTGGAATGAGGGCAATTTCCCTTCCTCGTAAGCGCCGCATTTCTTCAGCATTTAGATCCAAAAGTGAACGTCCCTTAAAGTGAATAGAACCAGTTATTCGGGCATTCCTTGGTAGCAGGCGTGGAATAGACAAGCCTAGTACAGATTTTCCACTTCCCGTTTCTCCAATCAGTCCAGTAATTTGACCTTCTTCCACATCAAGAGAAGCATCATCCACAACCTTCAAAATACCTTCCCCGGTCTGGAATTGTACACTTACATGTTGAATAGATAGTAATTTTCCAGGCATAGGTAGGCCTCCTCTTTACTCTGGTTTGTTACTACATCCATGTTTTGTCTCGCGTAAGTTTGGAATCGAGCGCGTCACGCAGAGCGTCCCCGAGTAAATTCATGGACAGGGATACGGCAACAATACACAGTCCCGGAGCAATAATTAAATGAAGGTGGCTACGAAAATATGATCGAGCGTCACTAACCATTACTCCCCAGTCTGGTGCGGGAGGCTGTAAGCCTAGACCAAGAAAGCTAAGAGATGCGATGGATAACATGACACGGCCTAACCGAATCGTAAACAGAACGATTAATGGTCCTATCATATTAGGAAGGATGTACTTGCTAATAATGTACGAGTGACTCGCTCCAACAGCACGGATTCCCTCGATATAGCTTTCTTCTCGGATTTTCATCGCCTCCCCGCGCACCACCCGAGAGAAGTCTGCCCAGGATGTGAATATAAGAGCGATAAATAAACTTTTAGTTCCCGGTCCTAGTGTACCTGCAATTGCCAACATCAGACTTAAGCTTGGCAATCCTTGAAACATACTAATAAAATTTTGTATCCAATCATCAATTCGCCCACCGAAATAGCCAGCCACCGTTCCAATAACGATACCAATTAGCATTGTAGTAGCGGTAACAGCTGCGGCTAATACAATGGAAATTCGTCCTCCGTATAACAATCTACTGAACACATCTCGCCCGAGTGTATCTGTACCCAAAATATGACTATAGGACACGGGGGCGAGGCGATCCGACATCTGCACCTGTAATGGATCATAAGGCGCCAACCATGGAGCTAGGAGCGTACAGAGTAGGATAAAAACAAGGATTCCTATGGCTATTAGACCTGAAACATTCAACTCTCGCCCCAACCTTTGTTTCCTTGGTTTGAAGGGAAGTGAGGTTCCTGAAGACTTCACATCTATTTCAACCTACCTCCCAACTTCATCTGCGGATGTATGAATCGATAAGAAATATCTGTCAGCAGATTAAACAGAACACACACTGTTCCTGTGAATACAACATAACCTTGAATGACAGGGTAATCCCGATGATAGATTCCTTCTACAGCAAATCTACCAATTCCTGGTAATGAAAATATAACTTCGACAATCACAGAACCACCAAGAATGGAACCAAAATACGTGCCGATGATCGTCACTAACGGAATGAGTGCATTACGTATTGCATGGCGTAGCACAGTAATCCACTCTCTTAAACCCTTTGCTTTCGCAGTCAGAATATAGCTTTGATTCATAACCTCTAAAAGAGAAGCCCTTGTAAGTCGCATTAAAATAGCACCGGTACCCGCTGACAGTACCATCGCGGGCATAACTAAATGTCTCCATGTACCGTATCCGCTCGTAGGGAGTATGTGGAGTTTCTCTGATAGCAGTGTGATCAACATTATTGCGAGCCAGAAACCCGGAATGGATACAAAGATCAAGGCAATAGCTCTACCTATATGATCAAACCAAGTATTATGTTTCAACACCATCAGCATTCCTAACAAAATACCTCCTAACGTAGCAAATACAACTGCCAATACCGCTACAGAAAGTGTGACTGGCAGACGGCGAATAATTTCCGCGCTTACTGATTCCTTCGTCATATAGGAAGTTCCGAGGTCACCTTGCACCGCATGGATAACCCAGCGGCCGTACTGAACCAGCAACGGATCGTTGAGACCGAGTTCAGCCCGTTTAGCATTTATCTCTTCCTGCGTTGGCTCACCAACCCCGCTCATGCTTAGCGCTTCTACCGCTGGGTCGCCTGGGGAGATGACACTTAATATAAATGCAATCACTGAGATGCCCAAAAGAACCGGAATCGCAGCTAAAATTCTGCGGAGGAGATAGATCATACTAATTCGCCCATTCCAGCTCCGAGAGGGTTGTGCCATAAATAGTCGCTTGATAACCTTTAATTTTTTTGTTATATGCTATTAAGCTTGCATCGTTAAAGAGGGGGATTGTCGGCAAATCATCAGCTGAAATTTGCTGTAACTCGTCATATAACTTTGTGCGCTCATTCATGTCCAGCACACCTGCAAGTTGTTTTATAAGTTCATCGGCATGTGGGTTGCTATATCCCAAGCCGTACGTTATGTTACTGGACCCTTCACTGGTCAAGTAGTTGGTCAAAATAGTGTAGGGATCCCCATTTGGCAGACCTTGGGTACTTAGTGCCAAGTTATAGTCTCCTTTAGTCTGCGCATCCTTAAAAGCCGCACTGTCTAGAATCCGAATCTCTACATCCAAACCAAGCTCCTTTAATTCCGCCTGCAGCAGCTCCGCCTGTGCTTTATAGGGATAACGATCGAGACCATAGGTAGGTACGAGCAAATCGACCTTTTCCCGCTCTCCTCCTAACACTTCTGTGGCTAGGCGTTTCGCTTCAGTCAAATTGTATTCAACCGGAATATCCTTATAGAATGGTGACGTAGCGTTCAACAGGTTCACCGTAGGTGTCGGATAGCCTAGGTACAACTCCTTAACCAACTGTTGACGGTCAATCGCCAAACTGATTGCTTGTCGCATCTTGACATTGTCAAATGGAGCTTTCTTCCCGTTCACCTGAATATAGTGGGATATTGTAGATTTGGCTGTAGATAGCTCAAAGTTCGGATCCTCTATTAACTCTTTAGCTAAATTGGGAGGGATAGCTCCAATATCCATAACGCCCATAATTTCACCGGATTTTAAAGCAGACATACGAGTATCTGGATCGGGAATGACACGGATACGTATATGTTTCGTTTTGGCTTTCTCTCCGTAGTAACCGTCATATGATTCTAGCAACGAGTACTGGTCCTTCTGATGTTCAATAAGCTTGAATGGACCTGTCCCTTGAGGTAATCCGTTAAAATCACCTTGGGCATCGAAGTTTTTCGGGCTATACATAGGACTTGCAAAGTTAACCATCGAGTATGGGAGCGTCGGTTGCGGATTGTCAAAAATGAGTTGGAACGTTAAATCGTCCAGCTTCACCACATCCTTCAAGCTTGGATAGGTGCTTTCGATATTAAGCGTATAAAAAGGAGAAGTTTTGGGGCTTACCTGCTTGTATCGGTTAAAATTGGCAAGGACAGCATCGGCATTAAATTTCTCCCCATCATGGAACGTAACATTTTCTTGTAAATTGAAAGTCCATGTTTTTCCGTCTTCTGACATACTCCAGGACTTAGCTAGCTTTGGTTCCGGCTTTCCATCCTCTCCCGCTGTAATCAGTGGCTCCCATACGTATAAAATCGAGCTTGTATAATAAGCATCCTTCGGACCAGGTGCAAGATCGCGATGAGCAGCAAGCACAACTTCTTCAGGATGCTGGGAGTTATCCGCTTGCGATGAACCTAGGCTGCAACCGATGACGCCTATTACTATAAACAAACTCAGAACTAATACCGCTGTCGATTTGAATAATCTTGATATTACTAGTTTTCTCATGTGGTCCCTCTCTTTGTTCAAGCTAATATGCTTAGTGTTAATTATTTCGTTTATAAGATTAAGAGGCATTAATCATCTAAAACACGATAGTTAATGTCTGATTTCTCAGGTTTCTGTTTGTTCTTTTTAGGATTATTTTCTCCTTATATTATTTCTTCGAGCCACGGCAGAGGATTTTCAAACTTACTCCAATCTAGATCCATCTCTTTTTCGCTGAGTAGACATGCATCCAACTTGTCTTCAATGTTCTTACGCTCCATTTTTATTCCCACCATAACAAGTTCCGTCTTCCGATCTCCCCACTGGTGATGCCAATTCTTTCTGACAGCTGGCTCAATTCGTAAAATATCCTCGATGTCATCATTTGGAAGATTCGCAATCCAATACCCTGCAGGGCCAAATTCTATGGATGGTCCTACTTGACTTAAGTTTGCAGCCACATCTCCCTCTGCAGCCAACCAAATAAGCCCTTTTGTACGAATAATTTCTGCTGGCCAGTTACTTATACATTCTGCCAATCTCACCGGATGGAATGGCCTTCTTCGTTGATACACGAATGAGTCAAAGCCATATTCCACGATTTTAGAATTGAGTGATCCTTTTTCAGTTTCGTTTATCCATTCAGCAGAGGTACTCATTTTTTCCGAATTAAATAGATTTGTATTCAGCATCTCTAACAACTCAACCTGCCCGTTAACTGTCCGTATGATTTTGGCACTGGGTTGTAAATAGCGAATAATACCTTCGAGTTTAATCAGCTCATTCTCATCTACAAGATCACATTTATTCAAAAGTATCAAATTACATGTTTGAATTTGGTTTAAAAGTAGATTAACAATATCATGGGGAGCATCCTCACTTGTACTTTCATTCTCATTAATTAATAGCTGTCCTGAAGCAAAATCTTGCCACAATAAATTCGCATCTACAACGGTCACCAAACAATCTAATCTTGTCCGATTAGCACCAAAGTCATCATCAGCAAATCTGATAGTTTGGGCTACCGGGATAGGCTCACTAATTCCTGTAGATTCAATTAAAATATAATCAAATCTATCTTCCTCCACTAATTTATTTATTTGCTGTTTCAAACCATGCTGGATAGTACAGCAAATACATCCATTCGGCAGTCTCACGAATCGGTCTTCTATACATGAGAGTACTTCTTCTTCATCTGTAACTTGTTCTGACTCGACATTAACTATGTTGATGTCGTTCACAATACAAGCAACTTTTAGACCCTGCCGATTATGTAACACATGGTTTAAAACAGTCGTTTTACCTGAACCAAGGTAACCACTAAGAACAGTTACTGGAACCTGCTTCCGTGTCATTGATAAGACATCCTTCCTTTTCTAATTTAATCGTAATTATTACGATTAAATTAGAATATACTCCTTTTTTTTCGGGAATGTCAAGGAGCCTAATGAACATCCTCCCATAAGTGTCTATTTAGAGAGCTATGTGATATGTCTGAAATGACATTCGATTATTTGACAGTGAGTAATGCTTCTTCTATAATTTTAATCGTAATTGTTACTATTAAAACCGAAGGAGCGAAATTAATGAACACAACACTTGACAGTGCCATTCCCGTTACAGTCCTAACAGGATTTCTAGGAGCAGGCAAAACGACTTTGCTAAATCATGTTCTAACCGCGGATCATGGAGAAAAAATTGCAGTTATTGTCAATGAATTTGGAGAAGTTGGAATTGATAATCAGCTTGTAGTAGGTGCAGATGAAGAGATTTTTGAGATGAACAATGGCTGCATTTGTTGCACAGTTAGGGCGACCTAATTCGTATTCTCAACGACTTAAAGAACGCGAAACTTGGGAAGAATGGCTTCCGCAAAGCAGATTTTGATCGTGTCCTAATTGAAACCACAGGGTTAGCAGATCCAGCACCTGTAGCTCAAACGTTTTTTGTGGATGAGGAGATCGCTGATTTTTATAGTCTGGATGCTGTGGTTACGGTTGTAGATGCAAAACATGCCGGACAGCACTTAGACGAAGGCCATGAAGCTCAAGAACAAGTAGCATTCGCAGACGTATTGCTTTTAAACAAAACAGACCTTGTAACTCAAGATGAGCTTGAGCAACTGGAAAATCGACTTCATTCAATGAACCAAGCAGCTAAAATTTACCGAACACAACAATCTTCAATCGATGTTAAACAAATTCTTGGCATTGGCGCCTTCGATCTGGACAAAAAATTAGAAATTGAACCAGAGTTCTTAAAAGAAGATCATCATCATCATCATGATGACGATGTTACCTCTCTATTCTTCAGAGAAACCCGCCCCTTGGACTTGAAAAAACTTGAGCGTTTTATAAACGAATGGTTAGTAGACCATGGTGCGGATACATTTCGTTATAAAGGTGTCCTGAACATCAAAGGCTCCAAAAAAAGGATGGTTTTTCAAGGGATTCATATGTTGTTTGGAGCCTTCCCAGACCGAGAATGGAAACAAGATGAGGTTCCAATCAGTGAATTTGTCATCATTGGGCGAAATTTAAATGAAGATTGGTTCCGCAAACAGTTTAATGATTGCGTAGCTGATATTTGATATTTCACTTCTGAATACAGTCACTCAAGACCCATGGATTAGTTCAATCCCCCTAACGTGTCTTCAAGATTGTATGATCTATGGAAGCACGGGGGGATTGAATAAAATGTTTTTAACTGTATAGTGCGGGCACTCCCCGATGAACATACGTTTGAATCAAAGGCTAACAGGAATTCTTTCGCTGAAGACTTCGACCATACTAAATGCAGAATACCATCTTCTGGTTAACTTGTTAACTATCAGATAAGAACAATCATACCTTCGGGAAACACAAAACCTTAAGTCCATTTTGTAACCCCACACGAAGCCATCCAGCAGACTGACTTGCCTTCTCATATCTAACCTTTCCAGTATTTATTATTTCACTAGGGTCAAGTTGGCCATGGGATGTTCGTAGAATCTTCACCTCAGGCTTCATGGTTTGTAATTTTTTTTCAAGTTTGAACAACTCTATTTCTGATACTAAATCAACTTTATTCAGAACCAAAACATCGCTAAACTTAACTTGATCAGTTAATAACTGCATGAATTGTAGGGTAGTTCCAACATCATATTCTCGTCCCTTTTCGTCTATCATTACATCTAGATATAGTCTATTCGTTAATAGAGCTACATCTAGAACCGTCACAATCGTGTCGAGTCGGGCAAATTTGGTTATTTCTATTCCTAACTCTTTATCAATAGAGGTAAAGGTATGAGTAGTAGTGACGGGTTCCTTAATTCCGGCAAACTCAATTAAAATGTAATCAAAATATCCCACTAGTGATATTCGTTCAACTTTTTTAAGCAGAAACTCTCGTGTCGTATAGAATATTGAGATGTTTCTATTTTCATTTAAATGTAGAAAACCAGTATGTGTATCAACTAAATCTACTTTAAGACTATCCTCGTCCATGCCATTTATTATCACTGCAATCCTCTTACCTTCAAGATTATGGAGTAGTATGTGATTCAGTAATGTGGTTTTTCCAGCACCCAGATAACCACTTAACACAGTAATTGGGACTAACTTCCTCTTCTGTTTTTCCATCAATGTAATCCTTTTCTTTTCTTTTAGCTATAAATTAAGCGTCCCCATTTAGATCAAGTTTGCATTATATTAATATTCGATGAACTTAGTTCATTTTTTTCAGTATTTTATATAATAATTATCACTATTTGGATTTTCGATACGGATCACACTATCTTTAGAGATTGTAACTAACTACTCGAGGTGAGTATTCTCCATAACCAGCTCAACAGTAATGAACTCCCTATAGAGGTCAACAGTTGTCTAGTTGTCATCTTTGCAGCAAATTGGAACCCTAGCTCTTTACGTACCGTCCAAAGTGTAACTGAACACGCTGTTAATGTAGTTGCTAGATAAACCAATACAAAAAGTTGTCCTCCGCTCAATTCGCTAATAAAAGAACCTTGACCTTCATTCAGGACTAACAATCCATCTTTTCGCAATACAGAGAATAAAATACCACTAGTAGCCTCACCTGGTAGATTAAATATCGCAAGTAGAGGGGTCATTAAACGAGTCAACTCAGAAATAAAGCCAGTCTGTTCAAATGTTGTAGCAATAACACAAATACCGATAAATATTGGCATTGCTTGCAACAAAAATTGCTTTAAGACTGATCTGACTCGCCAGTTTACTGATCGCCACGAAGGTTTTTGCAAGAATGTACGATTATCATATACTGAGGACATGTCACTAACATTGTTTCGATTCCAGATACGTGTATGGAGTGATCCTACAATCACAAGTACGATGAGGTATGGGAAAAACAACCAGGGTCTTCCGCCAGAACTAAATATGGATAACGAAGCGCCAATTTGATAACTACATGCAGAACCGAATGAGATCATAGATACACAAGCCTTGCGAGTGCATGAACCACATGTGCGACTCTGAAACACAGCCACTACATTACATCCAAAACCACTGAGCACAGGAATTAGATCTTTTCCGTTCAATCCGATTTTTCGCATCCATCCATCCAACGAGTCAGTGATACGGTCTTTCAGTCCACTTTCCTCTGTGAGAGCTACACTAATTCCAATTAATAAAACCACTGGAAAAGCCCATATAAATGAGTATAACCCCAGGCTAATAATTCCGTAATCTCCGAGAATCACTGTTTGTAGTGGCTTCCATAATCCAGAGGTTATATTATAAAGTGGCTCAAGAATCCACTTATCAGTGTAGGGAAGAATCCAATCTGAAAATAGATATGACATGTAAACTGGAACAGCAAATAACAACAGAAGGGCAACAATAGCCGTAAAGCGGCCCCAGGTCGTATGATCAAATATGGTTTTTGGTGGTTCTAACACCGCTGAAATTGGCGGTGAATTAATCTCGGGATGCCTTTTCATTGGTCTAGCAGCTTCAATAGCTCTGAAAAACAACTCCTGATCAGATTCTGCCATTTGTCTTGTATTCACTGGAAGAACAGATATCCCAAGACCCTGGCGGTAATAGTTGACCTGGTCCGTTAATCCATTGAGACATTTGTCGGCAAAAGTAAGTACTATTAAAATATTTTTACTTTTGACATCCAACATGTCTAGAAGTAAAGGTAATTCCTGAACGACACTCGTGCCTCTGATAACAAGGACAACTGTGTCACCTCGTTCTAGCTGTTTTAATGCCTCCATTGTCGTAAAACTATCATCTTTCAAACGAATACCGGGAGTATCCAGAAGTTCAATTTGTCGTTCTCATAATTCTGCCCTACGAACAGTTACGGTAGAACCACGATAATTTAATTCTTCACCTGTATCTTTCCCTGTTAGTCTTCGAAATAGAGCCGACTTTCCAGCGGACTCAAAGCCAATAAGTACAACTCTCCGTTTCTCACTGGGTTCTTTCTGTAAAGTAGTTAACATGTGCAATCTTCGCCACAACAAGACAGATCATCGAGGAACATGCCTTCATCACGATAGGCATCAAGTGGTGTAAGATCCATTTTTAATCTTTGTCCAATAGCGCTTGCGACAACTGCGAAGCGCTGTCTGAACTTATAAATGAAACAAAATTGAAGCTGGTCATGGATCACCTGTGGTCCAGTTATGAATAATCCTGGAGCAATCGTAGATTCATCAGCTGATCCCAATTGCAGTTGACCTTGGTCATCATGTAACACTAGATGATTAATCAAACTCAGGCTGCCTCGAAATCCAGTGGCAAGGATTGGCGCCTGCATCGTTTTTAATAAATGAGATTCACCAGAGTTGTTTTCACAATACAAAATATAACCATCAGGTTGATCATGTTCAATCCATTTTACTTCGTAACCATTCATCACTTGTATATTTTGCTCTTGCATCGCCGATCGAAAACGGTCTTTAGTATAGGGGCTAAGTTCAAGACTCGGATCGCTGCTTCCCTTGGAAAGTCCACGGTCGCTACGATCAATAATCGTCACCTTTTTTCCAAGTTTGCTTAAATGAATAGCCGCGTCTACTCCACTTTCATATCCACCAATGATGACACATTCTTCTCCATTGATCGCATCCCAAGTAGGAAACAAACTACTGTGTATGCTATGTTCAGCACCAGGAAATGGGTCCAACCTAGGATATTGAAATTCTCCAGCTGCCCAGATAACAAAACGTGTCTTTAATTCACCAGATGAAGTCATCACACAAAAACCTTCATTTTCTAGAGGTGCTATCTGCAACACATCAACCCCGGTTTGTATCGGTAATTTCTTGTAATCGCTCACTACTTGCAGATACTTCGCAAATTCTGAGCCAGTTGGATGCTCTGTACCGAGTGTAAACGCTGGGGATGTGTTCAATGTAACAGCATTTAAATCCATCATGCCGTAAGCGTTACTTGTAAATGAAGGTGTAATTAAACGCATTTCCTTTGGCCATGATAAAAAAGATGAACCTATTTCATTCCGTTCTAAGACTATGAAGCGGGTCATGCCCATATCCTTCAAAACAGAGCCCATACCAATACCGGCTGCTCCTCCTCCAACAATTACACAGTCATATTCAAATAGATCGTTCACTTCTTTTACCAACTGGACTTAGTCACACCAGGAATTTTCCCTTGGTGCGCTAATTCGCGAAATGTGATTCTTGACACCTTAAATTTGCGCAATATCCTCTCGGGCGTCCTGTCACTTCACAACGGTTCTTTAACCTAGTAGGCGATGCATTACGGGGTAGTTTTTGTAGACCTTGATAGTCTCCCTTTATTTTAAGCTCTCGACGTATGTCTGCATATTTAGCTACAGTCGCCTGTCGTTGTTTCTCACGAACTACTTTTGATTTTTTTGCCACAAGTTCCATCTCCTCAGATTATTTCATCTATAAAATCCTTCTACTTCTTTTTTAATGTATTTACTCACGAACATTGTATATTGCTTAATCTTCATATTTAAAAGAGTAATTATAAGCAACCCTTACCCAGTTTTAACTCCAAGTTGGAAAAGGATCCTTCATTGCTCGCCAGTTTGAAACCATCTCGTCATCTGTGAGAAGTGTCTCATCCAGTGTTCTTTCAATCTCTGCTTTATCCATGTCAATACCGATAAATACTAGTTTAGTTACACGGTCTCCCCACTTTTCATCCCAGTCTGGTATATCTGGAAAAGTGTCACCAAAATGCATTTGTCTCTCTTCTTCACTCATTGCACCTACCCATAAGCCAGCTGGTCCTAGTTGTTTAGACGTTCCCGCATGGCTGAAAGAAACTGCCATATGGTTACGAGTTGCGAGCCACATTAAGCCTTTAGAACGCACAATACTTTCAGGCCACTTTGCAATCCAGCGTAGTAATCGTTCTGGATGGAATGGCCGCTTGCGGTGGTAAACAAACGAGTGAATGCCATACTCTTCTGTCTCAGGGGTATGCTCTTCCTTCATTAATTCACGAATCCAACCGGCGGACTGACTTGCTTTTTCAAAGTCAAATCTTCCAGTGTTTAAAATTTCTCGCGGATCAACCTGACCATGTGTTGTTCGAAT
Organism: Mesorhabditis spiculigera; assembly: GCA_958295435.1. Lineage (NCBI taxonomy): Eukaryota > Metazoa > Nematoda > Chromadorea > Rhabditida > Rhabditidae > Mesorhabditis > Mesorhabditis spiculigera. Next base: position 25,314 of record CATQJA010002554.1, read on the forward strand.
TAGTTTAGCTTCTGGTTGCATAGCATGTAGTGCCTTTTCTAGTTTGATTAACTCCTCCTCTGTCACTAGATCACATTTATTCAAAATCAACACATCACAAAACTCAACTTGATCTGTTAATAAATGTACGATTCCCGCATATCCGTCTTCTCCCGCTTCTTGACCACGATCTTTTAACGTTTCCTTAGAGAAAAAATCACGCCAAAATAGAGCTGCATCGACAACCGTAACCATTGTGTCTAAACGGGTGAATCTGGACAAATCAATCCCAAGCTCATCATCAATGTATGTGAAAGTTTGAGCAACAGGTACTGGCTCCCCTATCCCAGTCGACTCAATCAAAATGTAATCAAAAGAACCGTCTAAAGCTAAACGTTCGACCTCTTTTAATAAATCATCTCGTAACGTACAGCAAATACATCCATTAGACATTTCCACTAATTTTTCATCTATACGTGATAAGCCTCCACCGTCACGAATTAATTCAGCATCAATATTTACTTCGCTCAAATCGTTTACTATTACAGCAACTCTCATCCCCTCACGATTATGGAGTACATGATTAAGTAATGTGGTTTTACCGGCACCCAAATAACCACTTAGTACAGTAACTGGAACACGGCTTTTCACCTGTTTTTCTACCATTTTTATTCCTCCGATCATCAAACTAAAAACCTTATACTACTTAATATCATTGCTTTATATCGAAAACATTGCTTTTAATCGTAATTATTACGATTAAAAGCAATTAAATCTCCCCATTTTTCTTTCCGTTGTCAATAGGGCTCCTTGTTAACACAATTACAACGTAATCTTCAGAAAAAACTTAGATCCTTATTAAACGTATACAATTGCACTCTGAATCGCATTTGGCATTATAATGATCAAAATATGTTAGATTAAATAGCATCTATGATTGTTTTGTTGTAGGATTCCATTAATTTTTTTATCTTGGTTTTCCCATCTTGACAAACCCCACCATGATAACAAATAATATCGTCAAAATCATATCTCAGTAAAACACTCAAAGATTCCATAGCCTTTGGCATATCTACTGTCAAATTTGATGGTGGGATCTTAAGCTCTTTATCAACATAAAAAAGAGCATCTCCCACAACTAATTGACGAGTCTCTTCTAGAAGGAAACATATATGCCCATCTGTATGTCCTGGAGTGTGAATCACTGTAATTCCGCCCCCCAGTTCTAAACGCTCATCATGTTTTAACAATCGATCTACTCTGCTCGAAGGTAAGCTTTCCAATTCATTCTGCCAAGGCACAATGCCCTCTTTAATCAATTTGTAATCACCACGAATGTAGGGAGCGTCAAGTTCATGAGCACAAATAATGGCAGATGGACTAACTGCAGAAAGCTCAGGAAGGCAGCCCACATGGTCTAAATCTTGATGTGAAACAAAGATGTAATCTAACACAGCAGAAGAAGTCCCTGCACTAACCAATTCGTTTTCTAGCTGTTCAAATTGACGGGGAAGACCTGCATCTACCAGGATCAATGATTTCATCATCACGAATTAACAAAGGGTGAATCAAACTCTCCTTACCCATAAAAAACATATCGAGTTCTAGCATAGTTACTCTACTATTAATGAATTTCATCATCTCATTCTCCTTAGCTTTGATTTTATGAGACTGCGAAAATTATAACGCCGGCGTTAACCACCGGCGTTATAATAGCTACCTATATTAAAATAGATATCTTCCACTACTTTTCATAGTTGATATGAGCGATTGCATCATGGAGGTGAATAGATTCCTCATTTCTCCAATCAACACTAAATTTGCTGATCCAGTGTTTCTCATATAAATCAGCAGCTACCATTCTCACCATATCTTCAACAAACGAGGGTTTTCATAAGCTCGTTCTGTGACCTTTTTTTCATCAGGCCTTTTTAATACTGGATGAAGACAGCTGCTTGCGTTAGATTCAGCCGCATTAAGCAATTCTTCTTTCCAATAACTTGGAATGTGTTCTTCAGGCCTTCCTTCTACCTCAATACTCACTGACCCACGCTGATTATGTGCACTATATTCACTGATCTCTTTTGAGCAAGGACATAATGTTGTAATTTGAACATTCAACCCAACTTTAACGACTGGTAATACGCCCGATTCCCATATAACAGTTACTGAAGCAAGTGAGTTATTCAGACCTATTAGGCCTGTTACTGGAGCTACCCGCTCATAAAACCAAGGATAAGTAACTTTCAATTCCGCACTTGGTTGCTGCATTTGTTCAGCAATATGCTGAGTTAGCATTATTAAGTCTGGAATACGATCACTTAGTCCATGACTTCGGCTTTTCTCAATTTGCTCTGTTAACCGACTCATATTAATCCCTTTAGATTCTCGATTTAACGTTGTCGTCAGTCTAAATGTACCTATGCTAGATAATTTCTCAGGATCCTTTGCTGAGATGACATCAATAGGATACTTTAAATTCTGTATGCCAACTTGCTGCAAATCAAATAGAAAATCATTTTTACTATTTTGAAGATCTTGCATTTCATCTTTATGAACCGGTTTGTCACCCGGTATCGGATCAACGGAGCCAAACAGGCGAAGTCGCTCGCTCTTGTCTGGCATCACCATTAATCCTTTATCCTGATTTATCATGATACGTAACTCCTTGCTAAGCTGTTTTCTCGTCGAGCGCACATTCACTAAACCGTTCTCTAAACCAATTTTCGTTCAAGTTTTTCCCAATTAAGACAATACGACTCGTTTTGTCTTCTCCTTCATTCCAATCCCTATCAGCATCTATACCAAATATCATGTGTACTCCTTGAAATACAACACGTTTTTCAATATCTTTTACATTTAGAATCCCTTTATAACGATACGTATCATTCGAATGTTCTATCAACCATTCATCAATAAACTTGTTAACTTTATCCAAGTCTAACGGTCTGGATTCCGTCAAAACGATAGAGTAAACCTCATCTTCATGATCATGGTGGTGATGTTCTTCAAGAAAATGAGGGTCTACATCAAGTTTATGATCAAGATCAAAGGCGTTAACTCCCATGATCTCATTAAGATTCACAGAAGATAATTGTGTATGTAACAATTTCGTGTGTGAATTCATATTTCTCAAACGGGTTTCTAAACGATTTAATTCATCCAGCTCAACGAGGTCCGTTTTATTCAAGAGAATAACATCTGCAAAAGCAACCTGCTCTTTAGCTTCATGACCATTATCCAGGTGGTATTCAGCATGCTTCGCATCAACAACAGTAATGACAGCATCGATTTTGAAAAAACGAGAAATCAAAGGTTCTGCTAAAAAGGTCTGAATAACCGGACCCGGATCTGCTAACCCAGTGAAGTTTCAACTACGACCCTATCATATTCAATTCGTTCAGAAGAATCTGAAAATTTTCGTTCTAGTAGATTTTCTAAAATGTCAACTAAATCACTTCGCACTGTACAACAAATACAACCATTGTTCATCTCAATAATCTCTTCATCGGACTCGACAATTAGCTCATTGTCAATACCAATTTCACCAAATTCATTCACTATGACAGCCATTTTATGACCGTGATCTTCTTTCAGCCTGTGATTAAGCAGCGTAGTCTTTCCAGCTCCTAAAAACCGGTAATAATGCTAACTGGAATTCGTGGATCTTGTTCGATTCCATGTGAAAGTTCCTCCTTTTTGTATCTAATGAGTGGTTTACACCTTTTTACATGTCCCATAAAATTCCAAATTGTGCGAGGCGATATTTACCGCTTCAGGTAGCACTTCACTAGATTCCATTGTAAATTCATTTTGGTAAGTCTTATGACAATTGGTACAAGTAAACGAGTAGTGTAAACTATCTCTATTGATTTTAAGTTTATAACTTACACCTGACATTGAAAAATGTTCTTCTAATAGTCCCATTTTAACAAATAGCTTCAGATTTCTATAAACCGTGTCTAAACTAACTCCTGGGTTACTTTCGGAAAGGAAAGCATGAATATCTCGGGGGCAAGACCCATCCTTCATTATTAACAAATGCCTCCGCAATAAGTGTTCTATGAGGTGTAACTCTAACCCCGTTTTTAATCATCGCTTCAATAAGAAAATTCCTATTCACAGTTCTGATACCTCCATAAAGGAAGTTAAAAATCATATAACCCATTTTTCATTCATAAAAAGTCTCTATTCTCCATCAAAGCAAGATAGAGATTTTAGTCAGATCTTTACAATTTAAAATATGTTTTGTAAATCTCTCTTTTTTAGTCCATATCGGAAATTGTTTATTCCTATTGACTCTATATAGTCATTGCAGGGGTAGCTTCTGAACTTTCATGACATCTTCAAAGATACGGCTCCCCACTGCTTCGTATTATCCCCTGATATTTGCCGGAATACACATTTTGTGCTCCACGATCCATCCTAGAAAAAACTAATTGACATATTCGCCTTCCAGATTCTAAACGGATCGGATGAGATGAGGCATTGAAGAGTTCCAGGGTGATTTTGCCTTCAAATCCTGGATCAACCCAACCAGCATTCTGGATAAATAACCCCATGCGTCCAACTGAACTCCGCCCCTCCACAAAAGCTGGCTATATAACCCGGCAATCGAATCGTTTCCATAGTGGTAGCGAGCATAAATGATAAGGGAGGAATTATAATCTCCTCACATTCAATCGAATCATAGGTTGTAGGCGTATCCATTGTAATGATTTCATTTTCTTCACTCTGTTTCACTATCAAAAAGTGGGTCCCGAGACGAAGATCAATGGAGGCGGGTTGGATCTGTTCTTCTGTTAGTGGATTAACAGTCAACCGTACAGTTTAATCCACATTCGAAGGGTCACGATCAGATAAAATGGAATTCAGTAGCTCCTCTCATTCTGCATCTATAGGCCAAGGTAGTGGATTATTGAAGCTACTCCAATCTAAACTCATCTCTTCATCGTGAAGCAGACATGCATCCAATCCAGCTTCAATTTCCGTGCGATCCATACCAATCCCAATCATAACAAACTCAGTCCGTCGGTCCCCCCCACTGAACATCCCAATTTCCACTTACCTCTGGTTCAGTTCGTAGAATTTCTTCCTTCTCCTCTTGCGGCAAAGCGGCCACCCAATAACCGGCAGGCCCAAACTGTATTGATGACCCCGCCTGACTAAGACTCGCGGCTAAATCCCCTTCAGCAGCTAACCAGATCAATCCCTTTGCGCGAACAATTTCTTCCGGCCAACAGTTCATAAATTGAGCCAGCTTCTCTGGATGAAACGGAATTCTCCGACGATATACAAAAGAACCAATACCATACTCTTCAGTCTCCGGTGTATGTGACTCTTTCTCCAATTCCTGAATCCAACCTGCAGACGAGCTAGCTTTTTCAAAGTTAAAGAGGTCTGTATTTAAAATTTCAGACGGTTCTACCTGACCGTTCGTTGTTCGGATAATTTTCGCACTCGGTTGTAGTTTTCGAATAATTCCTTCGAGTTTGTTCAGCTCAGTCTCGTTTACAAGATCGCATTTATTTAAAAGCAACACATCACAGGTTTCGATCTGATCAATCAGTAAATCAACAATATCACGGCTATCATGCTCATCCGTACCTTGGTTACGATCCAGTAAGCTTTGTCCTGAGGCAAAATCGTTCCAGAACCGATTTGCATCGACAACGGTTACCAAGCAATCTAATTTCGCCAGACTTGTTAAGTCAATGCTTAGTTCTTCATCTGCATATGTGAAAGTTTGCGCTACGGGTATCGGTTCACTAATTCCTGTCGATTCAATCAGGATATAATCATATTGACCTTCACTCACTAACTTTTCTATTTCCTGCATTAAATCATCTCGCAATGTACAGCATATGCACCCATTAGATAATTCCACTAACTTTTCTTCTGTTCGCGAAAGCGATGCTTCCCCCTTAATAAGGGCCGCATCATATTCACCTCGCCCATGTCGTTAACTATGACCGCAACTTTCAAACCTTGGCGGTTGTGTAATATATGATTAAGAACTGTTGTTTTACCTGACCCAAGATAACCACTGAGAACAGTTACAGGGACTTGCTTTTGTGACATGCATATCTACTCCTTAAGCTTTTTAGTACATGTTTCTTAATAGTAATTATTACGATTAAATAAAACTATATTCCTGTTTTATCATAATGTCAACAAATTGCATAAAATTTATTTAGAGTAGACATATTTTTTTAAAGTGGATTCAAATTTGAATCGCCTTCATTAATTCCTACACGCCTCGCATATTCCGTGCACCTCCAATCTTTGAGAAACTGTATAAAAATTATCGGGAACTTCGAATTTTTGCTCTTCCACATTAACTTCAAACGGGTAGGCACTTTGGCATCTTAAACATAATAAATAATATGAAATGCGTTTATTCCCAGTCTTTAATTTAAAGCGAGTTCCATCAATATAATTAAACTGTTCAATTAACCCTTTCTCTGTAAACAGTCGTAAATTTCTATAGACCGTGTTATAACTCACACCTGGATAATAATTAGAAATATAAGAATATACTTCTTTCGGTACGACGAACCCTTCCGAATAGGCAAAAACTTTGGCTATCATTCTTCGTTGTGTGGTCATCCGTATATCATTAGCCGCCATCTCTTTCAAAAGGGACTTTAATTTATCCTCCATACTCTTTCAATCCTTTCACTAAGCTTTTTCATTAGTTTTCTACTCTACTTTTCACTTGCCTGTCTTCTTAGTACATGATCAAGTATCAGTGAATTCTTAGCACTCGGGCACCACTAAAGCAGACATTCTATATTTACTTTTGAATGTATTCGGAAGTTTTATATGCTTCAATGAACAATTGATTAATCTTTCCTTCCTAAGTATTAGCGTTAAATTTTTAATGCAACAAACTGAGAAAGTACATCAAAGACCATTAACAAATATAAGAGCCGCACCAATTCAATTGGGCGACTCTTTATTTGTCAGCTATAAGGTCAAATTAATACTTGTTCGATGATCAGGACATGAGAGTAGCATTGCTTCCAATAAAGCAAGTGCTGCAGGATGAGAAAATTGGTTAATTGAGCTGTGTCTGCCTGATTAATAATCTCGCCCTTACTCATTACAAGAACATGGTCGCAGAATGGACTTGCTTCCTTGATATCGTGGATGTTAGATAGGTAAGTTACGCCCATACTTAACTTTAAGCTATCAGGCATTTTTAAAATTCCTGATTGTGTAATAACATCCAGGATACAGATTGCCTCTCATCCATAACAATTAGTTTTGGATGAGATGATATAGCTCTGGCAATTGTCAGACGCTGCTGCGGTCCTCATAAGCCTCTGCTGTTGCTATAAAGCGAAAAATATAGGCTTCTTCGTACTCATACTGTATTCGGTCCTCAACGGATCTAAAAAAACGTTCTTGCATAGATAAAGGAATAAAACCTTCAGGTTTTAGTCGTGCAATACTGACTTCAAAACCTTCTGAATGAAATGCCGAAGCGATATCTTCTAAGGTATGCATATTCATATCTAGTTTACTATTATTGTTAATTTTATTTTGCATGTAAGGTAAACTAGGATTTTTTGAATAATCACTATACGTTGCATAGTACACTCCTCCCGGTTTTAGTGCATTTCTAATTTTATTGGCATGTTCCCGAAGATCAGAAATTAAGTAGATGACTGCTGTACTAATCGCTAAGTCAAATTTCCGTCCCCACTGCTCTGGTGAAGGAGTTGCTACATATTGAAGAGGTAAAGCTCCTTTCCTATCGTTCGCAACTCGTATGGATTCTTTGCCTAAATCGGTACCAACACCTTCTTTAAAAGGATATCTTGAATAGAGGTACCGAAGGAACCCACCCTGATTACAACCGAAATCCAATACTGAATACTCTTTCATTTGCTGCCTTTCTGGTATATTACTAATAACTTTGCTCCAGAAGGTGTCATGGTCATTCTCCATTATTTGTTCGTTTTCTGCTGCCGCGATCCACCATTTGTCATAAAGCTTTTCGGTATCTTTATCCAACACGCTCTCTCCTCTCTTAATGCATTATTTAATGTTATATATTTTTTTTCAAATATAGTAATACTAATATTCAGATAATTAAGCAATGAACTCTCTATAAACGCAATCCACCAATCAATCTATATGTGAGACTCTACTTCCCCGAGAATACTAACTACGACTTCCTTAGGGAAATGCTCACCAATAATTACAGCCACATCTTGAACTTCACCTTGAGGCTGAATCGGTGTTAATTCGAGCTGTCTAAAAGCATATTGGAGTAATACTTTTTGTCCACTATTTGCATCGGTAAAAATCCCCTTTGCTCGATATACACTATCCGGGATTAAGGTAAACAATTGTTCGAATTTAGTGGGGTTTAAGGAATTGGTGAAATAATGTGTGTGTACCACCAAGTGATCATAAGAGTGAGGATGCGCCTCTGTATGATGATTATGGCAATGCTCGTGATTATGTTCATGTTCATGTTTATGCTCACAGGCATGCTCATGTTTAGTTTGAACAGACTCAAATTCGGTCAGTTTCAACAATTGAGATGTACCCTCATTAAATCCGCCCTTTTCAAGAAACAATCCCCAATCATCTTGATCTAGATTACATTCCACAGTCTCTATCATTGGAGCTACAGAATTTATTGAATATAGCATCTTTTTAAGCTCTTTTAATTCTTCTGCACTGACCAAGTCCGTCTTATTGACAATGAGTACTGGACGACATCGAATTTGGTCTTTCATAAGTCGATAGGTTTTTCCTTTCGCTTCCTCAGAACGTCTTAAAAAGTCTCCAGCATCGATAACTGTAGTATTAGCTCGAATTTCAATTGGAGCTATCATTGCAGTTTCCGTGATCGTATCTAATATTTCAATCGGATTCGCTACTCCCGTTGCTTCAATAATTATAAGTTCAGGTTTCTCACTATCAATCAAATTGGTTAATTCGATGGACAAGTCTCCCCTAATAGTGCAGCATATACAACCACTTAGCATTTCTCTCATTGGAACGCTCTCATCAACTAGTTGGCCATCTAAGTTTATCTCACCAACTTCATTCATGATGATTGCTGGTTTAATCCCCCTGCGAACGCATTCTTTTAGAGTCCTTGTTAGAAATGTTGTTTTTCCACTCCCCAGAAATCCTGAAAGAATCAAAATAGGAACAGTATGCATTTGGTGTAAGTCCTCCTTAGCTCATACAAATCTTTGAACTCTATTCGTAATTTTTACGATTAACTGCTATACTATAGCATAGACTATTTTTCTTATAAGTCAAATCACCTGAGAAAACGAGAAGGAGAAAGTTATGAACGAGTGGTATGAAAAAAGCTTTGGAGATGATTATCTAATCGTATATAAACATCGTGATACAAGCGGAGCAAGAAGTGAAGTCGATCAGATGATACGTTGGTTAGACCTTCCATTAGGTGGAGCCGTATTAGATTTGTGTTGCGGTATGGGACGCCATTCCTTAGCCCTCAAAGAAGCTGGCTATGATGTTACCGGGTTAGATTTATCTGAATCTCTCCTAAGGGAGGCCCGCAAACAAGAAGGCTCGGAAACTATCAATTGGGTACGTGGGGATATGCGGAATTTGCCTCTAGTTGAAAAATTTGATGCCGTGTTTAATTTGTTTACGTCATTTGGATATTTCGAGAAGGATGAAGAAAACACTCAAGTATTAGGTGAAATATGCCGAGTTTTAAATCCTGGAGGCAAGTTTGTTATCGACTTTCTTAATCCTGAATTTGTTATTCGTAGTTTAGTCCCACATTCAATACGAAATGAAGGCGTTCATCAAATTGAAGAATTTCGAAAGATAGAAGATGGGTATGTCAAGAAACAAATTAACATACGTAATAAAAACGAATACGTCACTCGTAAATATTATGAACGAGTTAAACTATACTCTGCAGAGGAATTCATAGATATGCTTAACAAAACGGGTTTACAAATCGACGCTATTTACGGAAGTTACAATAAGGATCAATACAATTCAGAGAGCTCCCCACGTAGATTCTTTCAAGGTTCACGGCCTCAATGAATATTAGAGATTAATCATCAAGAGATCTGTAGATTTAGGAACATCTATAAATCAGGGGGACGTCATAAAAAAGTGACGTCCCCCATTATATTTAGACATAACTACCTCTAGCTACTTTACGATGTCTTACTATAATCATTTCATAAGCAAAATATATAAATTATCGAATGATTTATTCTATAATTACGCAATCACTAAACTTCGCTCTAAACCAATCTTCATCTAAATTTTTTCCGATCAAGACAATGCGACTTAGACGTTCATCATCTGATTCCCATTCTCTGTCTGCAATTGATCCAAATATCATGTGAACACCTTGAAATATAACCCTTCTATCAAAATTGTGGGCATTAATTATACCTTTGTATCGATAAGTTTCATTCGAATGGTTAGTCAACCATTCAGCCATCATTTTGTTAACTTTATCAAGGTTTAAAGCTCTCTTTTCCATAAGAACTATAGATTGAACATCGTCCTCATGATGATGATGGTGGGATTCCTCAAGAAAATGAGGAGCTATTTCAAGTTTATGGTCTAAATCAAAGGCATATATACCCATGATATCGCTTAACTCGACTATAGATTGGGTTTCAGTTACCGTAATAATCGACCTTGCGAATTCATTTTTCTCAATCGGATTTTAAGCTCTGCGAGTTCTTCCTTATCAACAAGATCAGTCTTATTTAGTAGTATGACATCAGCAAAAGCAACCTGTCCTTTTGCTTCATGACCCTGATTCAAATGAAAATTAGCATGCTTTGCATCCACAACAGTAATGACTGCATCTATTTTGAAGAAACGAGATATTAAAGGTTCAGCTAAGAAAGTCTGTATAACCGGACCTGGATCTGCAAGTCCTGTAGTTTCTACAACCACCCTATCGTATTCAACACGCTCAGATGAATTTGCAAATTTACGGTGAAGAAGATTTTTCAATATGTTTACTAAGTCACCGCGCACAGTACAGCAAATGCAGCCATTATTCATTTCAATGATTTCTTCTCCGGAATCTACGATTAGTTCGTTATCAATACCAACTTCGCCGAACTCATTCACAATAACTGCCAGTTTTAGTGCCCGTGGTCTTCTTTTTAAAATATGATTTAGAAGAGTTGTTTTACCTGCCCCTAAGAATCCAGTAATAATACTTACGGGAATCCTCGGATCCTGTTCTGTATTCATACATACCGCCCCATCATGAGATTCTTCCATTTATAAAATACTTCGTTGTACGTATCGTAAAATGAAAAGGATTCAACTACTTATTATATTTGGTTTTGCTGACACCTTTCACCGATGTACCTGAAGGAATAAAAGTTTGATCGAAATGATATACAATTTGAGAATCAAGGCACTGGCCCTTAAGATGTTTTTGAACGATTTCTTTTCCTGATTCAGGAGTGATATCTTTGTACCAAACACCCTCAGGATAAGCAATAACAACACATGCATCACTGCAACGACCATTGCATTGCGTTCTAGAATTATGAATTATTTCATCGGCGTTTAAATTTTTTATTTCTTCACGTATGGATTCTGTAACTTCATCAGCTCCAAGTTGCGTACAACTGCCACCATTACAAATCAATAAGTGAGACTTTGTATTTTCCAAATTCCAAGTTGCCAACTGGATCTCTCTCCTTTATGTGCAGAGTTGCATCAATATGCTATCTAAAGTAAATTAAAATATTTAGGTAGATTAATGGTTTTGCACCTCTTTATTCGTAACCATTACGATTATAATGCAAAAATAAGTGTGCCGCAACTCAAAGATCTAAAATAGTTTGAACGTTCAAATCGTGATTTATAGTTAGCAGTAAGAGAGTTAAGAACAGATGAAATTAATTTGCGCGTGCAGCTATGTTGTGGGTTTGTAAAGACATCTTCAGTCTTACCTGATTCAACAATCAGACCTTGATCCATAACCATAACTCGATCACAGATCTTGCGAATAACGGCTAAGTCATGAGAAATAAATATTAAGCTAAGTTGGAATTTCTTCGTTAAAGTAAGGAAAAGTTCAAGAATTTGATTTTGAACGGAGACGTCCAGAGCTGAAACAACTTCATCAGCTATGATAATACTTGGTCGAAGAAGTAGAGCCCTTGCGATGGCTATTCGCTGTAATTGTCCTCCCGAGAATTCCCGCGGAAAACGCGTTAAGCAATCAGAATCCATACCACATTCGATTAGCATATTTTCAATTGACATTACTGCTTGCTTTTTATTTTCACTTAATTTATGTTCTAACATAGCTTCCATCAACAGATTTTGAATCGTCATTTTTGGATTCATGCAATTATAAGAATTTTGAAATATTAATTGAATTTCCGGCCTCAGTCTCCTAAACTTAGATTTATTTATTTTAAGAATATTGTTGTTTTTATATAAGACCTGTCCACTATCCGCTTTTGTCAGACGAAGTATTAGTTTAGCTAATGTAGACTTTCCACAACCTGACTGACCTACTATGCCAACAATCTCACCTTGCTTTACCGAAAAACTAACATCTGAAATAACTTTCTTTGAAACTCTCTTTCCGGATTCATCTCTAGCTTCAAATGATTTTGTGAGATTTTGAATTTTCAATATGTGATCAGACATTTTATTTCGATCCCTTTATATCTAATAAACGGCTGGTTGCTACAACCAGCTCATTGGTATAAGCAGTCGATGGATTTGAAAAGACCTCATCTACAGATCCGTGTTCCACTATTCGACCTTGATTCATAATTACACATCTTCGCCAGAGATATTCTACCAGTCCTAAGTTGTGACTAATATAAATCATGGAGATATTTTTAGTGATACATAATTTTTTTAGAAAACTTAAAAATGTTTTCTGGTTGACTGTATCTAAAGCGGTTGTTGGTTCATCAGCAATTAATATACGAACATTAGAGTATAGGGCCATAACTATAGCTATTCGCTGGCGCATTCCTCCCGATAAATGACGCGGATATTTATCTAATAATGTATCGTTAAACTCTAAACCAACATCTAGCAACGATCGTTTTATATGTTCATCCATATTTCTTCTATTCTCAGGATGATGTAAAAGGAACGTATCCTTTAATTGCTTTCTAATTTTTTCGTAAGGATTTAAAGCATTAATAGAGTTTTGAAGAATAATAGCTATATTTTGTGTGCAGTATTTTTGTCGTAATGGCCTATCCAGTTTTAAGATATCTTGAGATTCATGATAAACGATTTTCCCTGAAACTATCCTTGCTTCATCAGGTAACAAACCGCATATCGCGTTCATAGTCATGCTTTTGCCTGCTCCTGAATGACCCACTAATCCTAAAATCTGATTTTTTCTTAGTGTGAAAGAAACACCGTAAAGAACTTGTCTTTTACTTTTATTCTCATCAATACAAATTGAAAGATCTTCGATTGATAACAGGACTTCATTCAAGATGAGGACTCCCTTCTATTTCTGCTTAGGCTCCACTTCATCAAACAAAATGTGAAAAAATAGGGATAAAATCAAAATACCTATTGCTGGAATAAGACTTAACATAGGATAGTGCAGAATATAAACGCGATATTGATAAAGCATGGTTCCCCAGTCTGGATTACTTATATCAGCACCTAAACCAATAAAGGTTAATGAAGCATATAATAATGTAATAGTACTCGCCTTGTTTGCCATAAATGTTAGTAAAGACTTCATTATGTTAGGAAAAATGTGCTTAAAAATAATTTTATAATGGGGTATGCCTAAAGCAATTTCTCCTTCAACAAAAGACATCGCTTTAACACGCTTGGTTAACACCGAAGATTGATTAACATATTCGCCCAAATGACTTACACCAAAAACGATACCAGCTGTAATCGGATTTAATCCGAACAGAGACGATATTATTAAAGCGCTAATAAATGAAGGAATAATTAACGAGAAATCTGAGAAAAAATAAATTATTGACTTGGCCCATCTCTGATAGTATCCAGCAGTCATTCCTAGTATCGTGCCTAACACGAATGAGATTCCCGTTGATATTCCTACAACAATCAAAGTACGGATGCACCCCTCTATAAATAAGGAATACATATCTCGCCCCAAGTTATCTGTCCCAAGAAGATGTTGTTTGGACATTCCTTCGAATGTGTGGCTTAAATTCACCTTATCTATATCTTGCGTAGGTAAGGTTAGGGAGAGAAAAATGAATGCTACAAAAAGAATAACCGAGATTTTTTTCTTCATTCATTCCCTCCCCTTTCCAGAAATCGCAAAAGTGTATTTAGAATCAAGTGCATAATGAACATCCAGATCATAATAATCATGATGTAAGACTGCAAAACATAATAATCCTTTGCTTTCATGCTATCTACTAAGAAATAACTTATGCCAGGTATCCCAAAGGTAAATTCCAAAACTGCACTTCCCCCCATAACCCAAGCAAGTCTTGCTGTAATCAAAGAAAGGAGGGCACTCAAAACGGGTTTATATGAATGGTGAAACAATACCTTTTTTGCGAGGAAAATCCGATACATGTTACTGCGAATTTAAAATACGTTTGACTCATTTGCTCCTCAATTGAGTTTTAACTACTCTCGAAAATCCCCCGACCGAGTATATACATGTGATTAAAGTAGCAAAGACTACGCCAGGTAGGGGAAGAGTCGCAAAAAAATGAATGATATTTAGATGTACACCTAGGTAATAAATAATTAATATAGAAATAACGAAGTTAGGAACTGACTGAGAAATTAAAGATAATACCCTCGTACTCTTATCGAAAAATCCATGACGTTTCAGTGCTGATCGATATCCTAGAAAAAAAGGAAGGGTGGCTGCAGAAAACAACCCACCCAAACCTATGGCTAAAGAATATGGCAATTTACTCAAGAATTCCTGCCTAATATCCACTTTACTTGTAATCGATTTTCCCCAATCACCTTGAAAAAAGTTAGAAATCCACAACCAATATTGGTGAAATAAGGGCTCGTTTAAACCCCATTTATCATTGAGCCGACTAATATTTTCTTCTGTCGGAGGCAGCTGATAAGCGAACAGTAACTGTTCCGCAGGAGAACCCGGAATAGATCTTGTTACTGCAAATATCAGAACGGACGCCATTAATAAAACGCCAACCATCTAACGAAGTATTCTAACGTTCTTTTAGCCACCCACATCTGTTCATAGCCCTAATTTGTCATTCACAATGTAGTAATCGCCACCATAAGGTTGATAATCTTTCAATTTTTCTGACACAGCAATGTGCCATTGGGGGTCAATCAAATAAAATACAGGGAGGTCATTGTAAATCACGGACTGAGCCTTAACCGCCAACATATCTAGTTCCGATCCTTGTTCGACAGTACCCATTTCATCCAGAATCTCATTCAATTCATCAGAATGATACTGATTAAAGTTTTTTCCGCCATCAGGTCGGAAAAACTGATTTAAAAAGAAAGAAGGATTTCCTGTAGGAGCCGTATGCTGAGCATAGAAAATAATATCGTAATCTCCTTTAGCTGCATTTGTATCGATATTATCTACAATTTCAGTTGTTGTTTCCACACCTAGCTCTTTTAACTGTGAAGCTGCAATTTGCATGAGGAGTGTCAGATCTGGACGTGATGCATAGGTAACCAAGCGAAGCTTAAGTATTTCCCCATCTTTAATTAAAAGTCCATCGTCGTTATATGACCATCCAGCTTCAATTAACCTTTTCTTCGCATCTTCCATATTGGAATTAATCGAGAGGTTTCCAGCAAAGGAATAATACTGGGCAAACGCTCCCGTTGCAATTCGTCCACCATGCAAGCCTTGAACCATATCATTTCGATCCAAAGCTTCATTTAAGGCACGTCTTACATTAATATCATCTAACGGTTTTTTTGCCATATTAACTATAGCGAAGTACTGATAGCCTGCATCAATACTTTTCACTAAATCTCCTTGCTGCTCTAACATTTCCGCAACCTCAGGCGTGATTGTGAAAGCCATATCAATGTCTCCACTTTCATATGCCAACTTCATTGCATTAGTATCTTTAAAGACTTTTATTACCACATTTGAGCGTTTATCCGCATTGGGATAATTATGGTTAGGAGATAATTTAAGTTCTACACCTGCGTTAAATGCATCCACCATATATGGCCCAGTAAAAACAAACTTGCCATCATCAGTTTCTTTAAACAAAACATAAGTCCATTCAGCTAATACTGACTTCATAAGCTTCGTGGGTCTCTCCGTTTCAATATCAAAACTGTAGTCATTTATCTTAGTAAATTTCATTTGTCCAGCAGTGGAATTAGAGAAAGAGTTTTCTTCCAGTATTCGGTTCATGCTTTGAACTACAGCATTTGCGTCAACAATGCTTCCATCAGAAAAAAGAATACCTTTTTTGAGTGTCGCTCTCCATTTGTTAGGATCAACTATGCTCGGCAGCTAACTATACCAGTCGCATACAGTACATCATTTTCATTCAGCGTATATAAATTCTCACTCACCCCATGACTTGTTAGAGACCAGGGGAACGCCAGAATCTGTTGGATTCATAGAAGATGCGATATTGGTTTGGCCAATATAAATGCTACTTTTAGTATTCTCAGTTGATGCCCCATTTGTTAAAGAACTTTCCTTTTGACCGCATGCTGATAATCCCATGCAAACCAGAAGTATTAAGATTAATGTTAACCACTTCTTATTCATACTTTGTCTCCTTTTTCACATAAAAGCCAGTGAGATTTAAATGGTATTTCTTGGATGGTGTGGACTTAACCTTTCTTTTAATAGTAATCATTACGATTAACAATCTTAACGATTACTTTTTCTTTTGTCAATATGCCATTTAATTCGGCTTTCCATAGAAGTTATCATGAATAGGAAACAAGTTAGTAGTTATAGCTTAATATCAATCAAACCTTTATCTATAAAAACAAGAAAAGATACCGCTAGGTATCTTTTCTTGTTTTTATGATACTCTATGAAAATTTCTTTATATCATAATAAGGTTACTTATTTGGCTGTCCTTAACCTCATATACTCTGCCTCTTAGAGATTTACCGCACTCATTCCCTCTGCAGTCATGCGTTCTCCAGCGATAGCGGTTTTAGGACTAACCGCTTCAATTTGTTCCAACTCATCATTCGTAAGTACAATATCAACGGCGCCTGTATTTTCCTCCAGATATTTAACTCGCTTCGTCCCAGGGATTGGCAGCGCCCCTTTAGCAATCGTCCATGCGATTGCAAGTTGAGATGGTGTACATTTTTTCTCTTGAGCCATTTCTTTTATTTTGTCCACAATTTCAATATTTTTTTGGAAATTCTCTCCTTGGAATCTTGGCATCCATCTACGAAGGTCATCTTCGGCCAAGTCTTCAAACTTACGTATTTCGCCAGAGATAAAACCCCTGCTTAGTGGACTATAAGCTACCAGAGTGATACCTAATTCATTTAAAGTTGGAACAACTTCATTTTCTACATCTCTACTCCATAATGAATATTCAGTTTGTACAGCAGAAATTGGATGAACAGCATGAGCACGACGTATAGTCGCCGCGCCTGCTTCGGAAAGACCCAAATGCCGAACTTTACCTGCCTTCACAAGCTCCGACATTGCTCCGACAGTCTCCTCAATAGGAACACTCGGATCAACTCGATGCTGATAATATAAATCTATATAATCAAGATCAAGGCGTCGGAGGCTTTCATCGATGGCTTTCTTAACGTAATCCGGGTGTCCGCCCATGAATTCCCAATTCGGGCCGAAAGTGAATTTCGTAGCAACAATAGCTTTATCCCTATGGCCTTTTAGGGCTCGACCTAAAAGTTCTTCATTATGTCCATTACCATACGTATCTGCTGTGTCCAATAGTGTGACACCAAGTTCAAGTGCACGATGGATCGTTTTAAGCGAGTCTTCATCGTTAACACTCCCATACATTCCTGGAGACATACCCATTAGCCCTAATCCTATTGATGAAACCGTTAAATCAGTATTGCCTAATGATCTTGTTTTCATAAAGTTCACGCCCTTTTTAGTGATCACTTATAAATATCGTTAACTTTATCAACCACATTTATACGTGTAATGAGTACTATATCAGTTAAAGTACTCTTTAAGTCAAACAGGTAATTATATGGTGAATTTCTGAGGGTCCTTTTTGAGAACAAGGACATCATACAGAATTATTTTATTATTAATTTTCTCAAGATGATTCAATGTTAATGATAATTTATCCTCGACACTTTTTTTATGTTCTAAAAGTATTAGCCTTCTCTGTTCCAAGGTTTCATCACCTTGGTATGCCATTTGGAGGTAATCTTTTATGTTTTCTAGTGGCATTCCAGTGTCTTTTAAAGCTACAAGTAGGTTGAGCCACTCTATTTGAGGTTTATCATATACCCTTCTTCCATTTTCATCCCGTCTAATTTCAGGGAGGATTCCTTCTTTTTCATAAAACCGTAACGTTGAAGCGGAGATATCAAACATTTTTTGAACTTCATTTATTGTATACATTGAATATACCCCTTTATGCTAAAGTTTACTTTAGCCCATTTTATATTAAACGTCAAAGTAGCACAATTAATTCCGTATTAATCTTATGAATTGAGATAGAAAATATCCAGTTCATTTGATAAACAAATGGCAGCCAATCACAATATCGATAGGCTGCTCCCTGGGATTTGTAGAACTATTTGTTTTAATAGGTCAAAAGATTTTTTATAAAATTCCTCTTCAAATTCACTTCTTTTATTTTATTTTTTATCGGTTTGCGATAATCATAAAGAAGTTCAATATTGTATTATTAGTTGTACAAACATCCTCAATACTTTCTGTTCGATATCGCTTATTTAATTGAATGCCATGCCAGTAACCTCGATCCCCGGAGTGTACACTGTTGGCCAGCTGCCTTAATCATTCCCGGCCGAATGCTCTTAATTTGGATTCGTCGCTTCGCAATCTTCCTCTAATTATACTGACAAATGATTTCGACAAAATATTCCTGTCGTTTCAGCAACAAAAAACCGTTAATCTGACAGATTAACGGTTTCAATTTCTTCTTCATTTATTTTTTCAAAATGATTCTTTTTATAACTTACATTCATCTGCTCAGTACTGATACGACGCATTTTCCTTTCCATTTTCTTACTGTCTATAACTCGAAGTCCGTTGTTAAAACCATATGCTTGCTCTTAGGTTTAATCCAATAAACTGACTTATAGCACCTCTGCCGCCAAATGAAGTTAATCTATAACTTTCTCTCCTCATCATTTCTTCTTTTAATAATGTGCATTTTTTAAACTAATACTCCAAATACACCTCTCCCACAATACCAGTCGGCTCTTGAATCAGGTACTGAGACAAATAATCTTGTTGTTCTTTAACTAAAGTGTTCGTCACTTCAATAATTAACAGGTTATCTCCCACTTTAAGGCATTCGTTAACATCATACGCGTAAGGTGGACAAATTCGCGTTCCAAGATCATGACCATTTAACCAAACTTGCGCCACCTCAAAAGCCTCTTTAATAATTATCTTTGAAGCATCAGGTACTTTCTGAATATCAAATAATAACTCATAACGAACTGTTCCCGAAAAAGAAGATAGTGCACCTGGAAGCGCTAAAGAGTGAAGTTCTCTAATATTTCCATACTCTATAAACTTAGGATACTCCGTTGCATTAGCAATGGAAATTTTCCATAGTCCTTGGATCGCTTTGAATCCTGTCCTTCTCTCACTGTAATCTGTGATATTTCCTGAAAAGGCTAGTAGAGAGTCGCTCAGGACAACAATCACTGACTGAAACTTCTCAAGTTTAAGATGGAATGAAATTTTTCCATCGCGATTAAAAGCTTTTAATAGGTTAAGCTGATTCAAGAATGCGTCATAAATAAATATTTGCTGATTATCACTCAGACTCGGAATCTGAATTTCAGTCTCGATCGTTTTGAAGGGGTCCTCATTGAAAAACATATATGCTTCTCCATCTAGATGCGCGTAACGATAATATCTTAAATAAGGTTGATAATTGGATAAGGAAATGTCACTGACTTCCTCAAGTTTCAGTTGAGCCGAAAGCTGCTCAAGGCTCACAATGTTTTCGCCAGATATTTGCCTTAGCTTTTCATAAAAATTCATATCCAATACAACATCATCACTTGTGCGAGTTGGTAGTTCGTTGATAAAAAATACCTTTAGTCCTGCCTCTACAAAAAGTAGCAGTTGTGAAAGAAAACTAGCAGGTAACGCTTCAGCGTATGGAATAATCAGCGCCTTAAATTGTTCATTATGAACAATAAGCTTATTTTCCTCTACTCGCGCATTTGTGATCAAATCAATAGGTACTACATCAAAATCAATTTGATGTTGCATCAATTTACGTGCAGGCTTCTGGAATAACATATATTCTCCCGACCATTCAGCTTCACCATGATAGAGTACAGCAACAGGTGCGATATGCTTGCCATCTGATAACAAATGACTAATCCTATTCATGTATTGTGTTAATAAGCCTAAATAACGATATTGGGGATCAAAACCATTAGCATATAAGTGCGGCGGACAATCACTATCCGGGTATTTCTTAGGAGAAAAAGCATGTGGCACGAAATAATTAATCCCTCGCACCAACATGTGGTCTGTAATCCATTTCATCAGTTTCAGACCTTCTCCAAACCCGTATGCCCCGTAAACCTCACACATTGTACGTCCATTTTTTTTCGGATCAAGATGACCTAGCGAAGCTCCCATTTTTGCTAAACCATAATGAAAAAACTCTCCATCCCATCCCGTCGAAGTTATTGACTTGAAATATCCATCGTCTAGCCCAGGAATTATTTGATGAAGCACTACATCAATACCCGACATATCCTGACCCCATAGACTACGATAGTAATGCCCTGCTCCATATCCCAATCTTGCATGGGCATTGTTATCTTCTATAACATGTCCAATATATTCAACTTCATGAGTACGACACCAGTTTCCAATACGTTTTGTGAAATGTTCTCCATATAAATTTGTTATTATATCCATATAATGGTATCTAAAACTATGGCTTTTGGTACCGGCATTTACCCAGAGTAAAGGAAGATAGCGAACCACATCTTCTTCTTCAATAGATTGTGCAATACTAAGTATCTCCACTAAATCCTTTCGCCAAGGAAGCACCATGTCGAAACGACCGATCGAGGCTGAGGGACCTTTCACATTACCAAAACGTGGTTCATCTGAGAAGAAACCAGCAAAGGTAGCTCCGAAATCATTTTATATTTTTCGTAATGAGCTTCATAAACTGTATTAATTAGTACATCCGTTGCCTCTGGCACAAGCGGATTAAGATAACCATTTGTCACCTTCTCCCCACCATTCTTCGTTTCAACTAATGTAAAAATACGCCATCGACCTTCTGGAATGTCCCAATACACTACGCCTTCGTGCAAGTTAGTTGTTAAATCAATTAATGAATCTGCATCTATTTCATCCGGACCGGTTTTGCGTGCAGCAACAATTCCGATGATTTGATCTTGATGTTCCTTTTTCGTTGTCATGCTCATTTCGGATTTCCTACCATCAGAACCAATTAGTGCATACTTTATCATGATTCCACCTTGTTTTTGGGGACCAGCAAAGTCCTGCTGATGCAACTTTAAATAAAGCTTTTCATACGCTGGATAATCTGATTTGATACGACCAGCGGCATAACCAGTAGGAAAACGTGCATCGTCTACAATCCATACCTTCATCTCTCTTTTGCGTGCTTCATCCATAATAATATCTAAATCATGCCACCATCCAGGGCCAATAAAATCAGGGTGAGGTCTTGATTCTATACACACCGCCCCAATGCCACTCTCATGGATTACTTTCATGTACTTACGTAAAACACTTTCTTCCTCTCCATGTTGCCAAAAGAAAGGGAGAATATGATTTTTTTCCTTTTTATTCAATAGTTCAGAAATTTTTTTCATTACAAAAAACTTCCTTCCAGTTTAAAATCTTAGATTAACATATTATTAACAACCTTAGAAAAATGGAGTTGCTCAAATCTCACGTTATTTAACTTTTTTAAAATGAGCCCAGTGCTTGTCCTAACAGTAGGAAAAGCACTGGGCTCTTAATACATACAAACCCTAATTTCAATAATTCAGAATCGCTATTTTTCTATTTTCAATATAATCAATGATCTTGCAACAAAGGTAAAATGTATAATGATGAATATGCATATTCGAAGGAGTAGTACAGTATGTTCATATGGCTATAATCAAGCCGTTTACTAGCTTCTTAAAGACACAAGCTTTACCACTTCATCACCAGGCTCTACATCCTTATCGATCAGTGTTTCCACATTGTTATATGAACCTGTATCACAGATGACCAGAGGGGTAATAATCTCTTTACCCGCCTCTTTAATCTTTCCTAGATCTGCCACGATCAAGAGATCGCCCTTCTTAACTTTTTGCCCGTTTTTAACCTTAACGCTGAAGGGTTCGCCCTTCAACGAAACAGTGTCCAACCCAATATGAATTAAAAGTTCTACTCCGTTAAGTGACGTCATTGCCACTGCGTGCCCAGATCGAACAATAGAACTGATCATACCATCCAAAGGCGCATAAACACGCCCATCCGTTGGAATCACGGCGATACCCCTGCCCATCAGCTCTTCACTAAAGGCTGGATCTGGTACCTCCTTGATACTCAGGCATCTTCCTTTCATAGGTGAACCAAGCTTCATTACACTATCTTTCTTTCTAAAAATATTTAAAAACCCCATTTTGATTACCTCCTTATGTTTCATCTCTTATCACGCTGTTTCATCCCTTTAACAATATCATTGTAAGTAATCAGCTCTACATTATTTTCTTTGACCCAGTTGACAATCTCCGAACTGGTCACCGCATCCAGATCATTTATACGATAAATATTATAGCTAGAAATATCCATAAGCTCTTTATCCACATAACCCATATGTCCAACGATGATGCAGTATTCTTCTGCTAGCAAGGCTTTGGTGTGTTCCAGAATGTAATTCTTCAATGAAGATTTTAACTGATTCTCTAAGGAAGCCGGTTTGATATACCAATCAATTTTATTTGATAACATTTCATATCCCAAAATATGCCTCCAGGCATCGGATGTATATATTACATCATATTTCTTTGACAGTTCCCGCTGAACCAAAATGGTCCGATCTGTTCCATAGGCATGGGGATGAATATAGTCCGGCTTTCTTCCAATCAATTTTATAAATTTCTCTATCTGCGCTTCGAACTCTTTGTAGATATCTTCATAGGAAATATGATTAAATCCATTTTCCTGTGTGTCCAGCTTTCTCCTCTCCCAACTGGAATAGAACAATCCATCTACTTTCACCAACGTAGGAATTTCTTCTAGCGGCAGAACTGGAGAACCTGTTGTAATATTAAGATCAATTCCTAATGAAATCTGGCCCAGATAGGGTCTGATCCATGCTGCACACTCTTCAGCAAAGGGCATGTTGGTAAACATCCCCGTGTTTCTGATGATTCCATGTTCAATTCCGAAAATAATCCCCCTCGAAACCGCTCTTGTCATTCCATAATCATCCGATTGTAACAACAGCTTCATAATTTCATCCCCGTTCAGTCCAAATCCTCGCCATTAGTAGCAATCACCTTTTTGTACCAGTGAAATGATTTTTTCTACTCCTCTTTAACGTCCCATTTCCCAGATCATCACGATCCACATAGATAAATCCGTACCGTTTAGACATTTCACCGGTTGCAACTGATACCAGATCAATAGGTCCCCAGGTGGTGTATCCCATCAGATCAATTCCATCCAATTCTACCGCATTCTTCATCTCCCTAATATGATCCCGTAGAAAATCGATGCGATAATCATCTTCCACATAACCGTTCTCATCCGGCTCATCAATCGCACCCAATCCGTTTTCCACCAGAAACAGCGGCTTCTGATAACGGTCATAAATTTCATTCATGGTGATGCGAAGGCCCAGAGGGTCCAGATGTCTGCCCCATGGCTCCATCTTCACATAAGGATTTTTGGCGGACTTTAGAAGATTCGAATCGTATTTACCCTTATGTCCGTCTTCAACCACTCGGGTGGAATAATAAGAGAAGGAAACAAAATCAACCAGATTTTCTTGAAGAATCAAAACGTCATCTTCCATAAAGGGAACGGTGTATTTATTTCGTTCAAACTCCTTCCGGACATAGGCAGGATAGTACCCCCGAACTTGTACATCGGAAAACATATAATGCGTGCGGTTCTCCTCTTGAGCAGCCAATACATCTTTGGGATTGCAAGTCATGGGATAATATATTCCGGCGTTAAGCATGCACCCAATCTGAGCATCTGGGTCTATCTCGTGACAGATTTTCACCGCCCATGCACTAGCTACCAGCACATGATGAACGGCGTTGTAAATCGAGGTATAGCGGTCCTCTCCTTCCTCAAAAATGATACCTGCCGCCATAAAATAGGCCTTTGTCATGATATTAATCTCATTAAATGTTAACCAGTATTTGACCAACCCTTTATAACGCTCAAACAAAACAGTAACCAACCGCTTATAGCAGTCAATCACCGTACGGCTGCGCCAGCCTCCATAGGTGGTGACAAGATGCATGGGAATATCGTAGTGCGTTAAGGTCACCAGCGGCTCAATACCGTACTTGTGGCATTCTTTAAAAATATCCTCATAAAATTTCAATCCTTCTTCATTCGGCGCAGCATCGTCACCATTGGGAAAAATACGACTCCAAGCAATGGACAGACGCAATGTCTTAAACCCCATCTCCCCAAAAAGCGCAATATCCTCTTTATAACGATGGTAAAAATCAATACTTTCTAAAGTAGGATAGTAATGATCTTCATCAGGTTCCAACATCACCATATCGCCAACGATTACCTGCATACGGTCTCTCCCGTGAGGTAGTACATCTGCATTGGCCAATCCGCGACCACCCTCCTTGTAAGCACCTTCCCACTGGTTAGCAGCAGTCGCGCCACCCCATAAAAATCCATTTTTAAATGTCATCCTCTTTCCTCCATATCAATTTTTTGTTTTCTTTACTTCCTTCAAAACCAAATATCATCCCCAGGACAAAGGTGACTCCTACGGCTACCAGGGAACCGATGGTACCACTAACGATATCCGGACCAAAACGCAGCACATTCATAATAGGAAAACCAACGCCAGTCAATATGTGGACATTGGCCCCGAGTAGACCCATTACAAGGCCGCCTGAAAATCCGCCAATCATGTACCAGGCAAGTGCTTTTTTATCCCGCAGTAAAATACCGTAAATGATAGGTTCGCTGACTCTGCCCAGCATATAGGTAGAGAATGTGCTCCAGCCAAGTTCCTTGTTCTCCTTTGATTTGGCACGTAGGGCATAGACGAGTGCAAGCGCCATGATCGCATAAGCCTGTGCCAGGGTGCCTGGGTAGAGGATCGGGTCATAACCAACCGTTATTATGGCGGGTAACATCGCTGTAAAAATAGGTACATGCATACCGGTTGCGATGATTAAAGCCCAAGTGGCTCCAATTACAGCAGTGGCAAGTGGCCCAGCAACATCGGCCAACCAGACGATGAAATCTGCTACATATCCCATAACGATATCGCTTAAGGGACCTAGGACACAAAACGCAAGTGGCAACATGATGAACATAGTTAGAACTGGGATAGCGACAATACGCAGCATATCAGGTATGACCTTCTGCAACCACTTTTCAACGCCAGCCATGATCCAGACAATCAGGATAATAGGAAGTACAGCCTTAGTATAGTTAACCAGCTGCATCGGGATACCAAAGATGGAAAACGGTTGACCCGCTTCTACAATACCGAGAATTTCTGGATGAATCATAATTCCAGACAGCAGCAAGGCAAGAACCGGATTTGCACCAAACTTTTTAGAAGCACTATATGCGGTAAATATAGGGAAGAAGTAAAAACCGGAATCTGCCACCAGGTTAAGCAGACGCAGTGAGTCACTTCCCTCCACCAAAAGGTTGAAGTTCTCCGGTCCCAACAGAATCGCAAACATCTTAAACATACCAGCAACAACGAAGACTGGGAGTATAGGAGTAATACAGGCGCTGATCGCTCCTAAGATGGCATTACCGACACGCTTGGGTTTGTACCTTTCCCTTAGAGGCTCCTTCGGCTTATCAATTTCCTCGTTTATAGAAGTTTGTATTTCAAAATTTCCGACCTTGCAGATCTCTTTGTAAACTTTATCAACTGTTGTACCAATGACGATTTGTACCTGGCCACCTGCATGGATGACTTTAATGACCTTTTTGTTCGCTTCCAGCACATCATCTTTTGATAGACTTTCATCCTTTAAAACAAAACGAATCCTAGTCATACAATGAGTAACAGAAGCAACATTTTCCTTACCACCGACTGCTGCCAGAATTTCAGAAGCAGTTTTCTCAAAGTTTGACATGTTCCAACTCCCCTTACCATTTTTTATCTTTAAAGCGGGCGCGCTCCGCAGTAAATTCCTTAAAAGGAACCCCCAACATACACGGTCCTACACATCCAAAATAAAAAGACCCCCAATATTTACGGCCAAAGATACCGTATAATATGGAGGTCATGCCCTGCCTTTCAGGTTACAGTCCTGTTTTAATGCATATTTAGTTAATATACAAAATTAAACAAAGTTGTTGCTCATAGAAAAAATAAAAATAACCCCGACATTTACGGTAAAAGATACCGTATATTATGGAGGTCATGCCCTGTCTTTCAGGTTACAATCCTGTTTTTGACACATATTCGATTGATATGAAGCATTAAATAAAGTTTTTCCTCTTCGGAAAGATCAGCATTCCATTCCTTCGCAATATGCCTGTTGATAATCTCTACACAATTCGAAATATCTGGGAACTCTTCTCGGAAACTATTGTACATTTTTAAATTAGCACTGTCAATTGATTTATTACTCTTTATACGTTGAAAGAGATACTGCAAATGCGTTGCACAACGAGCATAGTCGAAAGATTCCCGATCCACAATAATGTGAAACTCATTTTCCACAATTTCAGTGATTTCCTCTAACATATCTCCATACTGTTCCGCCTCGCTTTGTTCCATATCAGCACTGTGAATTACCTTCGCATTAACCAAATTCATAGCAATGGCTGCAATTTCCTCCCGGGGCAACATAAGGCGAAATTGTTTGCGAATTTTTTCTACTATATATTTTCCGATTTTATACTCCAACGGAAACATTTGCTGCACATCATATGCGAGCGGCATTTTCACTCTTAGATTTTTTCTGGTTCTCTCAATTGCAAACGCGATATGATCAGCCAGAAGAAGTATTGCATTGGGACTTAATACATATGGCAGTTCGTTTGATGCAATATCCATTATTTTGGCAGTGAAAATGACGACTTCAGAGGGTAAATCCTTCATAATATTTTGCCCATTCAGGTCAATATTATAGAAGGTACGTTCAATTTCTGAAAGCGAAATCTCACGGGGCAGATCTCCAAAACCTAGGCCTTTCCCCATAGCGATCAGTTCACAGCCTTTGCTATCCATACAAATCACAACGTTATTGTTTAATTTCCGTATTGCTCGCAGAAATTCCCCCTCCTAGCCTCTATCCAGGAAAAAGATAACGGTTACAATAAAAGAAAAATAAATTCTAAATCAAACCTTCATGAATTGTTCCTTTACACATCTGATAGTATTGCCTCCGGAGAGTAACAAGCTATACAATTATATAATATCACAAATAAAGCATAGTTGTCACTATCTTTGATAAAATTCGACATTGTGTTTATTAACCACGCAGCCTCTCATGATTTAAGAATCAGTTAGATATTTTATTCTCTATGCAAATTCCCAGAGCTTTTGTGGGTATACAAGTGAAAGTACAGGAGACAGAGATGATTTTTTTAACTGCTGTTGTCTACATGAACAATTTTCTCTACTCTAGTACGTATAATGGATTCACAACTTTCCCCTTCTCATTTTTTTATGTTGTAGCTAAAATATAAAATATTCTCAATCACAATCTCGAACAGAAGAAGTACATCCATTTAATAAGAAAAATAACTGCTAACAGACGACCTAGAATCACTCCACTAAACGATATTCCAAATTAGTCGTAGCTATAATCAAATCAATTATGCCATTCCACTTTGTCTCAAAGTGTACAGATGAGGCATATTTTCTCTGAGTTTTATTCAATAAGACTCCGCTATCGCTCTTTTTAAGGTCCGACAAGGTCACTCCTCCCTCTCTCTGATTAACATTTAGATGTCTTCATTGTGGATTTCCTCACAACGAACCATTAATTTATATATAGGCACATAATTTGAATCATTTGATTCAATCTCCGTCAATTAGATTAAAACAGTTCCAAGCCTAAAGAAATGAATCCTGAACCTAATCCTGTTCTCATCGGATTTAGGTTCGTGTTTTCTACTCTACGCTAACCTGCCCATTAGTTGAACAAAGCAGCCGATCAGAGTGATCAGCTGCTTTGTTAGTTCTATTACACTATCGTTTCCCGCTAGTTCAATGATTCTTTAAAAAATATTCTCTTCTCCCTCATCTACATCAGAGTACCGATTAAAGACCGATTGAAAATTATCGCGTTCTATCAAATGGTCCATAAATTATCCAATTCTTCCCCGGCTTATGAAGTCAATTAACACCATTTCGCTAGAACAGAAATATGCACCGTTCATGCACTCACCAGATTGTATATTCTTCTCCCTTAACGTCTGTATATTTGGGTAAGTGAAAAAGCTAGCACCCCATCTAGAGCGAGCCGGAAACACTACAATAATATCCGTATTAGTATCATTAATGTCCCATGAGCCTACAGGCCAAATTTCAGCTTCTATCCACACGTGACGATCCGAACAGCGCATGCTAGTCTCCTTTGAAAAGTTGTTGGGCTAGTTTCCCGTCAGCGAAATCCCCCAACAACCATTTTTCTAAGCCATGCATTTACTGGAGAAAAGGATTGTCTTGTGACGGAGTTAAACCGATAAACTCCTCGTTATCTACAGGTTTTAAACTAATTAGCTCTTCTCCAAACTGCTTGTTAAGCTCTTCGACTTCACTGTCCGTTAGTTCTGCCTGCACAACAATTTTCCCAATATCAGATTCGTAATATATTCTTTGTTTTTTCCCTGATACATTGTGTTCAACATGGTCTACTACCGATTTCAATAATGCCTGCAACTCACTTGAAGAATATTCGGATAATTTGGCATCTTTTACTGAGGTATTTACGCCCAGAAAACTACACCCCGTAACCAAAGAAACGTACACAAAAATTAAACACAAAACAAAAATATATTTACGCATCATAACCCTCTATAATACTAATTATAATATCATCTAACTAGTAGACTAGAAAGACTCAGTACATGTATCTATCTTTCCGCTTCAGAAAACAAAAAGCCGCCAATTTGGTATTATCCCCTTTTAGTAGACATGAGAAAAAAGACATCTGTTAAGATGAACTTAATCATGTAAACGAAGGGGATTTTTTCATGGCTAAAAAAGGACAAACATACCGGCGGTACTCCTTGGAGTTGAAATTGGAGGCCGTCCGGCTGGTCAACGAAGAACATATGAGTATACGTGAAGTAGCGACGCGTTTAGATATTCAAAATAAATCTCAGGTACAAGTGTGGGCAGCCAAAGCGAAACAGGGAATGAGTCTAAAACCTGCTACACCCAAACGGGGACGCCCTAGAACCAAGTTTTCCAGTATGGAAGAAGAGATGGCGTATTTGCGGGCGGAAATTGAATACTAAAAAAGCAGTATCCAAATCTACACAAGGAGTGACGAGTAAGCAGCCAGATTTCAAATCATTGAGGACTGAGAGCACGCCATGGTCTGGCTTGGCTCTTAAAGTTAGCTGCGGTTTCCCGCTCAGGTTATTACAAGTGGAGAAAAAGCATAGCAGCAGCAAAAGAGCGTAGACACAAGGAACATGAACTAGAATCCCATTTGCTTGCCATCCATCGCGTGCATCCTTACTTAGGCTATCTTCGAATGACAGTTGCTTTACGACGGGAAGGCCTTCGAGTCAACCACAAAAAGGTGTACCGATTAATGAAACAATTAGGCATCTCTTCTGTCATTCGAAAAAAACGCCGATTCTTTGGAAAACAAGCCTCTGTGGTGAACCCGAATCGGCTTGAGCGCCAGTTTCGGGCGGATACGCCACGAACGAAGCTGGTTACGGACATTACCTATATTCGTGCTGGAGAACATTTTGTGTATCTCTCTGTTATTCAGGATTTATACAATAACGAAATTGTTGCATGGCATCTTTCTGAACGAAATGACCTTGCTTTGGTTCATGAAACGCTGGATAAACTCCGTCAGCACGTGGATCTGAGTGGTGTAATCCTACACTCGGATCAAGGATTTCAATATACGTCGAAGCCCTTTAACCGTAAACTGAACCAGCTCAGCATGCTAGGGAGTCATTCCAGGCGTGGAAATTGCTTAGATAATGCCTGTACCCGAGTCTTTTTTCTCCCATTTGAAGAGTGAGAAAATTTATCTGAACAAGGCAGCAAACAAAGCAGAGGTTGAACAGCAAGTAAGCGAATATATATTGTTTTACAACCAAAACCGATTTCAAAAAAACTAAACGACCGTTCCCCGGTAGAATACCGGGAAACGGCCGCAGCTTAAATTTTGTCTTTTTAGAACTGTCTACTTGACGGGGTTATGACCAATTTAGCGACTTATACAAAAGGGTTTTACTTTTTTAATTGAATGATCTCCTGTTCAGTGAGCCCAGTTGCCTTAGCGATGGTAGATATATCCAAATTCAAATCGAGCATATTTTTGGCCACTTCAGTGATACCCGCTTTTCGAGCTCCTTCGAGCATTGACGCTTCATCATGTAAATACTTCTGACGCGCTTCGTACAAGCGACGGGCTTCGGAATCCTGGCTCAAAAATTGCAAGGTATCCATAGCCTTCTCTAATCCTGGTTCATTCATCTTCAGCACCTCCCAATGTGTAGTATCCACACCCTTCAGAAACAACAACCAGTTCTCAAGACCACCTTGTGATGGAATAACGTCATCTAACTTAGGTAATTCCAGAAAATGAATTTCGATATCATCAATTAGGGTTAAACCTGTCCGGTCTTCTCTCAGATGAAATGTACTATGGTAATCATCGTTGGCTAAAAAGGCATAGTTCAGGATATTAATTGTGACGCATTTTTTCAACTCCTGGTACTTCTCTCCCTCATGAAGTTGACTGGAATAGCGTTTACTCCAATAAAATAACGTTCTTTTCTCAATGTCGTACTTATTAAATAGCTGCATTTCAATATCAATCAGTTTTCCCTCTGAGGTTTTTGCATAAACATCAAAGATGGATTGCTTATCCAGCGGGTCATCTTTGTCCGTGTAAGGATTCATGAGGATGATCTCTGTAAGTGGTGGATCTCCTGCTTCAGTAAGGACTCGATTCAGAAATGCCAGTAATACGTCTTTATTATTTTCACTGCCAAAGATACGTTTGAAGACAAAATCTACTCTGGGATCAAGCAATTCCATAACAGCAACTCCATTCTCTATACACTTCCATTATACCAAAAATCAATGCGTTCAAAGCAAATTTCATGCAGGCACCAACCTATTTATGCCTGGCCAGCATAAGGTTTGTATTCACCAATTGTGTTTAGGGGAACATTTACGGTTGCCATAGCTCTTTTCTTCTGTTCATCATTAACGTGCGTATAAATCATAGTTGTTTCAATCGAAGAATGCCCCATAAGTTCCTTCACAACACGTATATCTACATCATTTTTCAGTAACATGGTGGCAAAAGAGTGCCTTAATTTATGGCATGAAAGTTTCATATCACTAACATTTGGATTACCTTTCTTGAATGCTTCAAATGTGAGATTAACGATTTTCTGTATCTGCCTAATGGATAGTCTGCGTCCTTTCTGAGATACAAAGAACGCTTCTTCCTGAAGTTTGTAAGGAGAAATCCTATCCTTTTCTACCTCCAGTAGATAGTTCAGTAATACGTCTGGTACAGGTATCTCATTCCACTTTCGACCTTTCCCAAACACTTCAATCGTTCCTCTAGTTTTTTTCAAATCCTTTACATTCAACCTGTGAACTTCCCCTACTCGCAGTCCACAATAGGCCATAAGTAAAAATATCGCAATGTTCCTGTTTTTATAGCGTCCCTTAATATATTTAAGGCTCTCGGATAGATCCTCTTCCTCCAGGTAGATCGGTTTCTTATTTTTTTCAGTTTTAGACTTTTTCACTTCAGCAGCCGGATTTTTTGATGCAAGTTCAAAATCAATCAGAGCCATATAGAATGTTCGAATGGCAGAAAGAGATCTATTACGTGTTTTATCACCAGCTGAACCCTGCTTGTCACTTAGAAACTCCATAATGTGCAATTTCCCTGCATCTTGGGGTAACGATCCATTTAACGAGTCTAAAAAGATCAGGCTTTCTCTCATATACTCTTTTTGAGTTGATGTCGTATATCCGGATTGTTTTAGATAAATTCGAAAAGCCCGAATTTGTTCGCTATACAAATCCTCGAGTTCATATCGGTTACGCATTTTCGCTCACTCCGGTCTCGTTTAAACACTAATTTAGATGAGAATTCTCGTTGAACAATTTCAAAAAAAAGCACATCTATTTAATACTATTAATTGAAATAAAAGGTCATTTTCAAGAGGGAAGTTCACCTACAATGAGTCTACTACATACGTTAAAATCTGTTTAAATTAAAAGTGCGTAAAATTCATATTTGGCGCTATTATTATAGCACATATGTTTCTTAATTATGTTAAGTACATTACTTATATACTTAAATATCCCCAATTAAGTAACAAGCAGCCGATTACATTAGTTTGCTACTTTTTTTGGTTCTTAAACTATTATAATTTCCTGTTAGTTGAATAGTTGTAACTTTGACAGGCGTTTTTGATTTGCTCAACTAACGGGTAGTTTGAGACAAAACAAAGTATGTACAACATAAAGCGCAACTGGCCTTGATTAGCGAGGTTTATTTTTACCCAAGTGGAATCATTATGGTACTAAAAGGAGGATGTATAGAATGAAAGGTGATGAAACAAGCGTTTTAATATATGACGTTTTTAGTGAGAGTCATCGCAAGCGGTATATTAACGACACGTAGTTTCTACAATGAATGATGTTCTGAATGACAGAAACCTCTCATAGCTGCTCTTATTTGATGATACCAAAGGGAAACAACATACAAGCTTGGAACATTTGTAACAACAGATCCATATCATCAATTAATACGACTTCTAAAAGAGACACCATCTGAACGTATATGTAGTATGGATCAAAAAGCGCCAGTTTCACGATACTATCGTGAGCCGGCACTTTTTTATTCATTGTCTGTTGTTATCAGCAATATTTATATGAGTCAAGAATCTTATAGAGGATTCATGATTCATCGGAGAACAGGATGTTTTTTACGTTTCCATGCCTCCATCTTGTAGAAAGCAACCACAAAACATGTACCTTTATAGACCAACCATTGAAGAAAATTAGGGCGTCGGATCTCTATTAAGACATTTATTTTTTTAGCTAGTTCACGAAGCCGTTCTTCGTCGTAATGATCAGTATATAATAATACACTCCCCCCTTTTTTCAGAGCTACTCGTCGAGTTCTTACCGCTCTTAAGGCAATCGTATTCCAATCCGTGACGGATCCAATATGAAACTCAAACGTATTAAATAACCGATTGTACCATATACCGTGACCATATTTTTTGTAGGAGATAGTCACTTCAACAATAGTATATATAGCAGTAGCTAGCATAATAAAAAGAGGGGTAAATGTACCAAGAATGTTAGCTTTAGAAGCAAAGAACATCCCGAAGACAAACATAATAAATGATACCGCCAATAAAAACTCTATTATCTGCATTTTTATTTTCACTTGTATTACTCTCCCTTAGTGATTTGTTTAGAGTTATGACTTTCATATACAGCATCAAGCAGGTCTCTAAGGCGCCCTTTCTCTGTTCTTCCTCCTCCTATGTACTGACACTTCATTAAGTTGAATACCAACCCGTCATTGTAAAATACGTGTAAGTCCTCTTCCTTTGTATAGTGATTGTACTTGCCCACCACATAATAAAAGAAATTATCGCCTATGCATTTAAAAGTAGCAGCATTACCACCCGTAGGTTGACTTGGTTTGTAGATATTATGATTTGCCCCCATTTCTTTGAAGTTATCAATGATAACGTGGAAAATAGCATAAAAGTCCAATGATGACTCTGAATCCATTCCCACACTTTTGACTTCTACTAGATTGTTCTTTACTAGATAAGTTAAATACTTAAAATGTATACTAGTTGACCATTCAAATGGTCGACTCATTTCTTCTGCATACTCCATCTGAATTGCCCAGTGAGTAGCGTGGATCCAGGTGCAATCATTTTCCTCCTTAAATTGAATAGCTTTCTGAAAAGTTTCTAAAGCCCTCTTATCAAAGCGCTCATTGTTACTCATCAATTTTAACTTTTGAAGCTCGCTTCGAAAATTATCGACAGTACCTCTCTTTTGAGCTGTTTTCTCCATTACATCATTTACAGTATACATGTTAAATCTCCTTGTTAAGTGAATTTAATTAGTCTAATTACAATACAATCAGACTATCATAACAATGATGTGCTTATTACATAAATCGCTATCGTTATAAAATTCATCCCATTAAATATCCTGAAAATGAAAAAATCAGCTCATTAAGAACTGATCAATCTACATTTTTCTAATAAGTACTATTGGCCAAAACGGCTGAAGCTTCATCAAATAGCTTACGATTTCTTCGAGGAAGCTCGATTTTGAACCCGTTTGTTAATTCAATGATATAGTTGCCATGAGTGTTGGCACTAGCATAAACGCGATCCACAAAATTTAAATTTATAATGCTTGATTGGTTAGGCATCATCAATACATTTGAAGGTTGAGACGCTATCGATTTCAATGAACTGGTTGTAAAGAAATCTTTCCCTTCCCCCTCTATATGCACTAAGGACCGATGTTCTCCTTTCAATTTTACAATCGCTATTATATTGTGTTCATTAAAGAGAACTGTTTTGTATCCTGACTTTAGCCGAATAAGGTGACCTTGCGTTGAATAATGTATCAGTAAGTCACGCTCACGCGCTTCAAGAACATCATTTATTTTTTCATTGAATTCTTTTTGAGATACTGGCTTTGTCAGGAAAGTCGAACATTTTAATCGAACCGCATCGAGCATGAGTTCTTTAGTTAGATCATCCGGAAACTAAAATCATATATGGTTTTAGGTTACGATCTAAGATTCTTTTTTCATAAGCAAGTAGTCCAGACGTTCCGTTCAGATGGTTATTTATGATAATGATGTCTGGTTGGTAGCGTGAGCAATCGTCAATAAGCCAGTCTCCAGACGCAACAGTTGTTAGTACATTTATCCCAGCATCCTGCGCAAATCCCACTAATGTTTCTCGGTCCATACTACTATCATCCGCAATAATAGCAGTTAACGCATTTTCTGACAATGAGTTTTTCCTCCTATTTTTTCTGTTTTCGCCCCTTTTCGACAACTTTCTCTCCATATAACAACTATTTCAGTCCACTTGCGCCTTCTGATACTATTGACCCATAAGTATTGTATAATCGTACTATAAGTAGTACGAAGTTAAGGCAAAAAGAAGCACATCATACACGGAGGTTTTAGCATGAAAAGAGATATTATGCTTTTAGTAGAAGAAGACACAGCAACCAACAACGTTAGTGTATATTCACCAGACTATAGATTGGGTGCTGTTGGTGATACAGAACAGGAGGCAATCGCTTGCATTATGGATCTTATTGACATTGAGGTCACAAAATCTCAAGCTGAAAAAAGATATTCATCCAAGTGGGTATCCGTATCCATGGAAGAGTCTCCTCCTTTAACAGCCGTATAAGTCAAGCTCTAAGTCTTTCGCCTAAATGGTGTTAGAACTGATTACATAAAAAGGGGATTCCTTTACATAGGAGCCCCCTTACCGTTTGATTATTGATTTTATCATCAGCGGTAACCAGGCTGCCGTAGTTCAATAATTTAAAAAAACTTTAGGCCCTCAGCTTTGCGTCCCTGCTTTTCAGCAAGTTTGCCTTTTCATATATTATATAGAACAACTTAAATTTAATATCGCTGCTTTACATTAAAAATATATGTACATAATAACACATTATCGACTACTAGTTATCCAGGCTTCACCATATATAGTTTGAACTTTATTTCTCCCTCGATCTGGAACTAATTCCGCCTGACAGTACTTACAATTTATCATGTCAATATCTCGGGATAACGTTACAACATATACTGCTTTGCATCTACAAAAGATCTTATACACTTCCTTACTATATCTATGATCATAAGCTTCGCAGCGAATCTGGGACTGTTGTTCAAGTTGATTGGCGTCTCCACTCATTTTCTCTATATTTTCAAATGAAAAGTCTGCAACAAGGCGTGGATTAAGTCCCAAGATTAACTCTCCCTCAGAGTTCACAAAAACTGTTGAGCTACGGTAGCATTCTAACCAATCTAATTTTTGTTGTTTAGTTTACTTCATATTCCCTTTCATGCCACTATTCAATGTATAGGTCATATTAACGGTAAACGTTTTCGATGACATTCTTCCTCCTTGAATTTCTGTTTTCTAAAAACGGTGTTTGTCAATTGTCTAAATTCCAGTATAGATTAAATTCTACCGTAAGGAAATAACTACTGAGAATACAAACCAATGTTGTTTGCGGCATTCTCAGTAAAATGAATTCATACGGATATAATTATTTAAAATTGCGTCAATGAGGTAATAGCTCTTTCACTTTTGACTAAGCATAGCAATGGTAGTTACAAAGTCTGAACATAAGCTATAGCCAGAAGAATCAAAGTCATCGTATTTAGTTATAGCTAAAATATAATGCTTTCAAATAAGCATCTATTTCTTGTTCATAGTAATTAATTTCTTTAGTTATTAGTTCCCTGTCTTCCATTGGTAATAACCGTCTTTTTACTCTTAAATCATCTAGCTGCTGACGAGTTTCTTCTATTATAATGTTTTCTTCTTTTGAGAGTGTCTCTTCAGCTAGATAAGCAGTTACTGAAGCTTGAATTTTAGGAATATTCAGTTCCCTACTTACTACAGCACGGTGATTACCTCCCGAATTAACAACATACTTCCCGTCAGGAAACATTTGAAGATGCATTCCCTGCGGAGCAGGATCCTTCCAGCCCATTTCCTCGACTTTAGAAAACAGATCTTCCAACTGCGATTCTACGGGTACCCGGGATAAGCCAATTATTAGGCATGGGTCTACTTCTTGTAATCCTAATTCTATAGATAAATACTTTTTATTCGATTCATATTCCTGTATGAGCACAATAGAATCAGCATAGTCTCGAAACAAAATTTGTCCCCCTTCAGTTCGAGTTAATATATTATGGAATATTTTAAAAATGTCAACAATAATAATAAACACTTTAGTTTACATAATTATAAATATGTTGCTTAATTATTGTAAATTCTTAAACTCTTTAATTATCGAAACTTAAAGTTATTGTAATGTAATCGATGAAAATGTTAAAGTACGTGTTCAAAAAAATAAAGAAAGACAACTCCAAACGCTTTGGAGTTATCTTTCTGCTTAACTAATATTCCAGCTTTTATATGCTTTAATTAACATAAGTTTCTCCAAAAAATAAAAAGTTTCTATAGGGTTTGTGATTCCTGACTTTCCATGAATCTCTTATAGCCTTCTTCTTCTCCAAATTCCTGTAGCGGCTCACTAAAATCATACCTCTCTCCTACTTTAATCAAATTCGGAATTGAACAAAGAGTAAGTGGTGGCATACGTTCATTTTTAATCGGTTCAGCCGAAGACCAGTCTTTTCGATCAAAAGCACCTGGTCTCAATAATTGTGGATGTTTGATGAACCTCGGGATGTGTCCCTGTTCTAAATAATCTTCAAATCCCCTATCCCTATCATTATAAGGGATCATGATCTGGATTACTTGATTTCCTGTACAGAGAACCATCCAAGCGTATGGTAAATTTGAAGGAGCATCTAACCTTCTAAATAAAAGGTACACTTCAGGTAAAGGAAACACATGTTTTCCATCGATAAATTTAGTGTATGCATACAGTTGTACCAGTGGATGCTTTAAAACATGTTTTGTTTCTTTAATCCAACTTAACGTTTCAGGAAATTCTACAAAATCAGCTTCATCCATCATGGTAAGTGCCATCTTTACGTATGCTTTATAGACGGCCATCGGTATGTATGTTCCTCTCTCCAAGCTTACACTGATCTCCCCGGACTGTTCATCGTAAGCAACAAGTTTGGAATAGCGTTCATCAACTTCAATTTGGACAATATCTCCGTGAGCTTGTATATCAATGATTCCCTCTCGTTTATGCGTAGGAATCCCCCTTTTTCCTTGGAGTAAGGTAAGCGTTCTAAATGGACTACTGTAAATTCCAAGTTGATTCTCTATATGTTGACCAAAATCACCATTACAGTTATCACATTCGTAATATGAAACCACATGTTTGTTACCCAACAATTCAGGTATGGCATGAGCCGCTTTCCTAAATTTCTTTGTATTCGTTAGTCCACAAAATCGGCATTTTCTTTTGTTCTTGTCCCCTAAAGCTAATTCTTGATCTAGTAAAAAATATTGTGTCCGGTAATATTTAGAATAGAATATCGCTTCGTTGTTCTTCATAAATTTCACCCCTAACTAATTATACTAAATAGATTATAATTAGTTGGACAAAAAAATGATTCCTTATAATATTATCCATAATAACTAGAAAAAACACGTCTTCTACCCTTGTAAAGGTATGCAGACGTGCTTTGTATGTGTATGTATTAGATTAGACAACCAATCTGAGCCAATCTAACTAATATCAATCTTATATTCGGCTCTATTTATGCTATAGGGATTGCTACTCGTACCTTCTCGAATACGACATTTTCTTCAAGTTCTTCAATTTTTCGATTTTGCAACTCTATCTTTATCAGTGCCATGGCCATAGTACGTGCTCCTTCTGTATCGGTTGCCCGTACTCCAAGTCTCAAGGCAGGTATATACGCAGTTACCTGTTCTGCTTCTTGCTGTTCGAACATAACCATCAGTCGAATTCCATTAATTTGAAGTGTTTCAATTCGTGCATCATCATGACTACATTGATCCTGTAGGCGACCTTTCTCCATTTCAATCTCAACGAGGTCCACAGCATTCATACGAGCTTCTTCCATGGTGTCCCCATGTGCCCCCAGTTTTAAACAAGAGATGTACGCAGTCACGTTCTGTTCAGCACGATCCTCTTCAAACATAACTAGCACTTCCAACTCATTCCTCATTACAATTTCCCCCTCAATGTAATTAATGTAGATATTAGGCTCAGAAGTTGAATACTATTAAGTATCCATTGTTAAAATCAATATAAGGTATACAAAAAAAAACCATCGAAACACAAAAAACACCCTACTCGGTGTCTATGTCTCCATGGCTAAATAGCTCAAATTTGTTATGTACCAGGTAATGCTGGTGTTTACTCCATCACTGTCAACTCAGGTGGCAGTGAAAATAGATTAAATCGTAATAATCTATTTATACTACAGTCTACAATTTTCGTCAAATACTCTGTTTAGTCAGCTAAATTATTGGAAAAATTTCATTTTTCTGCTTACAATATAAATGTTTTTAAAAAAGACAGTTGCTGTCACTGCAACTCGGGTGGATTTTGAATTATTAGGGGGCTATATGACCATTCATGCCTATAAAACCTACGCCTTCGGATTCGAAAGAGATTACGCCAGTTACCGTGAGCCAAGGTAAAATTTATGTACAAGCAGTTGCTAACGGAAAAGATTCCAAGGCCAAGGCTCAGCTTAAAGACAGCAATATTAATGTAGCGATAGAACAGCAAGTTAACTAGTGTAAACCCAAAGGACTTGGAAACACAACAAGGGTAAGAGCCAAAACATGCTCCAAATGGCTAGTGCCATCGAATGGTAGTGCCTATTTTGTGGCATTCATCATGACCGAGACATCAATGCAAGCTGAATATACAAGCCGAAAGGGATGAGACAGCTTCAAGCCGCGTTTATGCTCGTCCGCACAACTTTAGAACTGAAGGAATTGCGGAAATCGCTTGGGCAATAAGCCTAAACGTGGCTCGGCTGTATGTCAGGAAATCGTCGCGGTTTTAATCCACCTCTGTGGTTGTAGATTCATCTTCATTCGCATCAGCTCCATTATAGTCAACTTCAAATTGAGATTGACGAGTATTGCAATCGTTCCTTTTTGATTATTGGTCGTTTACGATTGAACGGGATTCTTCCGCAATTTCCACTTAGGTTATCCGGAGTCGGGCTGCTGGAAGAAATGACGTTAGGCAGTGTTCAAGTGAAGCTGCGCATTGTGAAGACCCAACTTTCGACTTTCTTGAGAAAGTGACACTCGTTTTCAAACTCTGCCGGCGTAGGCAACTTGATCTTTTCGCCAGTTTGTTGATTCTTTTGTAAGATTCGATCTGGTCATTTAGCATCAGGTTGTAGACTTTGCTTACACAGCCGGACATCTTAGCGAAGAACTCGACCTGCTGCTTGTTCGGTTCCCAACGATATTTCAATGCTTTAAGCACCCCAATTCTACCTCTACTCCAACGCAAACAGGAACGTACGTACTCGTTTTATGTTGCACACCAATTCTCTTCCTATCAAGTCCAAAATGTTATCATTCTCACTTCTGACAACTCCACGTTAAAAAGCTGATTGGTTTAAAACTAATAGTCAAATAGTTCTTTCAAGCTTCTTATCAAAGGTTGGTTTGGTTACATATTCCATATAGGAAGTTTTGCCATTGTAATTTAAATATACCTCGTAACGAGCGCGTATGGCTTCAGATTTAATATAATCAAGTACTACATTCTTATCTACCCAACAACTTTCTGATGTTTCCTCTGAAGTAGTAAGTACTCCACCTATTTGCTGGCATAGAAAATCTAAATTTATTTTAGTAGGTACATCAGTTATACCATCATACCATTTGTACTCTCCGGTATTCGAATAAACTCCAATCATGTAAGAAACATCTACATCAATTCCACTTTCTTCTTTAACCTCTCTTCTCAGAGCATCTATTAAATTTTCGCCTACTTCAACTTGCCCACCAGGAAAGACCCAACCTCCGTGAATTGTTTTTACAATAAGTATTTCCCCTACCTCGTTTTCTACGATTCCACCCACCGTTACTAAATGAGTTGGCATAAAAACCATTATCATCACCTCAGAGTTTTTCATTAGCAAATAATTTAGCATGAAGGGTAAGCAGTTAGTTTTCTCATTTAGTAATCAGTTTACTAAAAAATACTAGTAAACACAAAGAAGACCGGAGACACACTTGGAAAAAACACAAGAGATAAATAGACTACTGGCGAACTGTAAGTTAGTATATGTGTGAAACGAAGCTATAATAATCTGTATGTCTTTACACGGAAGAGAAATGGTCTTTTCAGATATGGACATGCAGGATTAATCGCGCTAAATATGTTATGGTGAAAATGTAGGAATAAAAAGTTCCGGCTGGTAAATCGAAGAGTGTTAGTTGATCGGTATCTGTAGATCAGAAACTGCAGAGTAAGTTGATGAAAAGCGTTTGGTATTACCTGTTGGAAGAAAGCAAATCAAAGCGTTTAAGATCATGAGGAAAACAGAAGTACCTTGCATATTGGTTACATTAGACATTTCTTTGCATAGTAAGGGATTTACATGAATCATAAGATGGTGATCCATCACATATATCGCATAATCATCTTCCTGAAAAGATCGGATGCATACTGGTCCGAAAATAGTAACGAACACTTCATGGAGGGAGTACGTTGAGTATGAATGAAAGCTCTCGGTATCCCTAAACAAGTGGAGTTCCCCTATACAATGACAAGACATAGAATATCAATATAAGTTTCAGATGCTTCAGCAAAATCTTGTAGAGCAATTTATATGAATTCGAACGTGTCTAGAAAGAGCAAATGTTTGGATAATCCTTTCGGTGAAAGTTTTACTTTTAAAGAATCAGAATGTGGTTTATGCCTTCAAGCACACGTTTTTGAAGAGCTATTTCCTTCGGCATCCATTATTATACGAGTGAACAAATACGACAGATTCCAAACAAAACTAAACAACCTGAGTCCAGTGGAGTACCGGACTAAGGCTGCAAGTAACTTTATCTTTATTATAGATATCAAGGAATATCTAATTTACTAATGGAAACATAGATACAATGACGAACTGCTATGTTGTAATTATAATTAATAATTCATAGCAAGTTCTTCATCTCAAACGTTTTTTCAATGGTTTATATTGTGGTGATAAATAAGTCTTCCCCTTACTTCCATTCTGTATTTTTTTCTATATATGAAACAGCGGTATTAATTCGCTCTCTTACCTCAGTTTCATTTTTTCCTATCACATATACTACTGCATAGTTTTGTGATGATTTATTAATATCTTTATAGCAAGTTCCTGGTTCACCTTTTCTTCCATAACGGAAAACCCACGGGAATGGGAGATCTAAAGGATAAGAAACAAGAGTTCCCTCTTTAGGAGGAACAAAGTAATTACCGATAGAACTATCATTCTCTTGCAAAGGTAGATGGAAATCTTTAGTTAGACCCAGTTGAGCACGAGAAACATATTCATCCAAATCAATTTTAAAAGCATATTTCAAAAGATTCTGGACACTACCCCCACCGGTACGACTAGCAATTTCACACAGAACTAATTCCTCGTTTGGAGTATAAAAAAACTCTGCATGAAAACTCATAACTTCAGGTGTTGGCATACTTTTGAGAATTTTTTCTGTCTGTTTCAGCATAATCGATCTTAGAGGATGGTCTGTTTCTAATAGTGCATGACCTATTCCTTTTGATTCGAGGTAGGAAAGGCAAGTATCAATGTATGAAAACACACATCCAAATACAATTTTTCCATTCTCATAAATGCCATCTACGTGATACATTTTACCCGTAATAAAAGATTCCACCATTAAATCAGAGTAACTATCATTTAAATCCAGCCATACAGCAACTTCTTTGCTGTTTCTTAATATAAATGTATTTTTCGAGTCAAAACCTAATTCTGGCTTAATAACAACCGGATATCCATGGGTTTTAATGAAGT
Source organism: Mesorhabditis spiculigera (assembly GCA_958295435.1). Classification (NCBI taxonomy): domain Eukaryota; kingdom Metazoa; phylum Nematoda; class Chromadorea; order Rhabditida; family Rhabditidae; genus Mesorhabditis; species Mesorhabditis spiculigera. Next base: position 68,571 of record CATQJA010002554.1, read on the forward strand.
CATACAGATCAATTGCACTGTTTATTTTCCGAAATGGTGCAACATGAATATTATTTTTTTGCAGAATTTTTTTCATTTCAACTTTATTTCTAAAAGCAATCGCGCTTTCAAGAGATTGCCCTCTGATTCCTAGATAGGATCTTAATCTCCCAGCTCTTACAATATCGCCTTCTTCAAGCGCTATAACCGTATTATATTTTTCAGTTTCGTAAAGATGAATTGCTTCCCATTCTAACATACTATTTTTTCCGTAATCAGAAAAAGATTTCAAATAAGCAGCATCTTTATAAAATTCTTCACTTGTAGAATCATCATTTAAGAATAACAAGTCTTCATTCGATTCTCTAAACCATTCTGAGTAATCTTTCCTGTGCTTCGAGAACCTATTTATAATTAAAATAGAAATTGCTAATCCCTCCAAATAACTTGTTCTGAAAACCATTTGTCCAATATAATCATACGTTCTTCTACTTCATTTTCATTCTCTCCTACAAAAATAACTGTTGCAATGGAGTCAGAAGAAACCAACATGTTTCGGTTCAATCTTTTGTTTTTGTGATAATTTATTTGGTACTCCACAACCCAGTCAAATGGTAAACTATCTGGCAAATCATATAGCAGACCTGCACGTTTTGGTACAAAATACATTCCTGATAATCCTTCAACATTCTTACGTTCCAGTTCATAATTTATGTCACAGTCCATCTTTATCCAGCATTCATTAAGGTCAACACCATGAGTTACTTTAATTGCTTCTGATAGCCTTCCACCACCTGTTCTACTAGCAATCTCACAGAATATAAGCTCATTTTCTGGAGTTATAAACACCTCACAATGAAATGAACTGAACTCAGGAAGCGGTAGACACTTACCAAGTTCATAAATATACTTAGAAAGTTTGGGGTATAACGGATTATCGGGTGAAAGTAAAATACATCCAAGACCTTTATTCTCTTTATACGACAGACAATTATTGAAGTATCTTCCTGCGGATACGAATTCAATTTGATGATTTATAATGCAGCCATCAATATGATAAACATCTCCAGCTATAAATTCTTCTACCATCAAATTTGTACTGATTCCTTTTTCCAAGTACACTCTTAATTCTGACAGATTATGAATGATATCAGTATTTCTAGAGCCCATACCATCTACAGGTTTAATCACAATTGGATATCCGAATTCATCAATAAATTCAAGTAAATCATATACAGAAAGAATAGATTTATAATTAGGTACTCTAAAACCACCTGCTTTGACTTTATCTTTCATTATTACTTTGTCGCGAAATGCTGTTGCGCTCTCAACATCTTGACCTTCAATTCCTAACTTTTCACGAAGTAACGCAGCTCTTAGAATATCGAGTTCACTAATTGCAATAATTTTACGAAATGGTGTTTGTTTATGTTGATCGATTATATCTAAATCCATAGCATTATTTGAATAGAAATTTGAATACATTTTTTTGTTTTTAAACCCTTTATACTCATCAGCAAACTTTTGGCTTGTGAATAAGTATAGTTCCTCCGATAATGGTTCAAGCCACTCAGAATAGCTAACCATATTTTCAGAATATCTATTAATGATTAATATACTCATTTAACATCACCTGTTGTTTCCATAATAGAATAGCTCGTTGTAGAAAATAAAATATCTGCTCCAAGCCCATTTAATTTTTCTACCAATCCGCCATGACCTCGATATAAATGCTCTAAACCGAAAATTTTAGATTGTCCTTCCGCCATTAAAGAAGTACATATTAAAGAAGTCACCGTCCTAATATCACCACCACTCACAGTAGACCCCTTTAACTGCTGTCCTCCTGTAACTTGAATAACATTTCCATAACGATGAATTGACGCCCCCATTTTCATCATCTCTGCAACATGTGAAAATCTTTCGCTATATATATTATCCTGAATTTCAGATACTCCGGGACAATGTATCGCAAGAGCAGTTAAAAGAGGCTGAAGATCCGTTGGCAATCCGGGGTAAGGCAACGCTGATGCTTTAAATGATCTTTTTATATTTCCACCAAAAACGGCTATAGAACCTTGGTCGGTCACTTCAATTTGCACACCAATTTTTCTCAATATCGCCATAATAGGAGTATTATGTTCAGGGACAGTATTTTTAAGAATCACTTTCCCACCAGTTATGGCACTAGCAATTAAAAGAGTGCCTGTTTCTAGTCTATCCGGAATTACATCATGAATTGTTCCGTTTAAACTGGAAACCCCTACTATTCTTATAGTGTTTGTTCCCGCCCCATATACTTTTGCACCCATTTTGTTGAGCATTTGTGCTAGATCAACGATTTCTGGTTCTTTTGCAGCATTTGTAATACAGGTCTCACCTCTTGCCAAAGTAGCTGCCATCATGATATTTTGTGTTGCACCTACACTTGGAAACTTTAAAAATATCGGAGCACCTTTTAACGGGAAAGATTTAGCTTTCGCATGTACAACTCCCTCTGTAACCACAATTTCTGCTCCCATTTCTTCTAACGCGTCCAAATGTATGTCAATTGGCCTATACCCTATTTTATCGCCACCAGGTAGAGGTATAGAAATTTCTCCATATGCAGCAAGTATAGGACCAAGAAATAAAATTGAAGCTCGGACCTTAGATGCCAGTTCTTGAGAAAACCACGGATTTTTAATATTATTCGCCAATGTAAGTGTATTATTAGTAAGATTATAGCTTCCCCCGGCTTCAGTTAGCATTTCGCACATGACAGAGGTATCTAATATATTGGGCACATTTTTTAATGTCATTATGTCTTTAGTTAAGCTTGTTGCAGCAATCAGAGGAAGTACTGAGTTTTTGGATCCATCTATCTCGACTTCACCTTTAAGTCTGTTCATCCCTTGAATAATTAAATGTGTATCATTTAAAACTTTCTCTTTTTCAAATAAATCGAAAATCACGTTATATCCTCCATGCATTTAATATTTATATTGGTACTAAGTTAAGTATTCCATTTTTTCATTGTTCATTACCACCTGAAACTCTGTTCTTCCATACATCTGGTTGTAGATCTCCTTACCAAACACTTCTCTACCAATTAAGGACTTCATGACATCATTTGATCCATCAGCAATCATAAGTCCTCTCACATCTCTAAGTCTTTGCTCAATACCATACTCCTTACAATAACCTCGTGCTCCGAAGATCTGTACAACATTATCAATCGCCTCATATGCTGTATGAGTACCGTACCACTTAGACATTGCTACTTCTTTTGTGCATTTTATTTTATTTTCGATCAGCCATAATGACTTCAGACACAGTAACTTGGCAGACTCCAGTTTAGTTACATTATCAGAAATCTTATGCATCACTGATTGAAATCGACCTATAGGTCCACCAAAAGAGTTTCGCTCTTTTGCATAATTTATCCCTAGTCGTGTTGCTTGTTCTGCACTTCCGATACAAATCAACGCCATAAGTACACGCCAATAATTAAAATGACTATTAAAGATTTTAAAACCCTCTCCTACTTCACCTAAAATGCACTCATCTGGAACAAATACATCTTGAAGCGTAAACCCACCGTATGACCAACCTTTCAAACCCATAGGAGATTTGTAATTCCTTTTAATATTTGGATTATTCATATCAACCAAAAAAGCCGTTAATCCATGAACACCGTTATTTGTAGTTTTTGCAAATACTACGAAGTAACCAGCCTCATCAATTCTACTTACTAAACTTTTCTCACCATTTAAAATATAACCATCCAAATGTTTTCTTGCATACGTTTTTATATTTGATAAATCTGATCCACAATCTGGTTCAGTAAGACCTACTCCAATAAGAACATTACCTTCTATTAACTGAGGTAGAATCTCTTTTTTCAATTCTGCTGTTCCAAATTCCGAGACAATTCTTCCGTGGCCTGCACCGATTAACTCACGAGTGTTAACGCTCGTTTTCCCACACTCATCATAGATTAACCCCATTGTGACTAAGTCTAAATTAAGACCACCGTCTTCAGTAGATATATCTAAGCCAATAAGATTCTCTTTTCCAGCTTTTTTTCTGAGCTCTAAAGGAAACTTTTCATTATCACTATTAAATGCTTTTTCAGCCTCATTATCAGACATAAACTTTCTAATTTTGGCTAAAAAAAACTGTTTTTTTGTGTCGACTACAAAATCCACAATAATTCACATCCTCTTTAACAACGTTTATTAAATTCAAAAATTTCTATTGCCATTAGATGTATGATTATCCATTGATGTGATTTGAAGAAGATTATACGAAGCTAGCCATAACAAATATTTTAAAATCCATTTGGAGTAGAATGTTCTTCATATAAATCAGATACGATTCGACTTGGATTGCCATAAGAAACTTTGTAAGGAGGTATGTCTTTTGTCACAACAGAACCTGCGCCAACAATAGACATTTTTCCTATCCGTACTCCAGCCAATAAAGTTGATCCTGACCCCACACGTGCACCGTATTCAACGTACGGAGGGACTAAATTCGACTCTTTTGATTTGTTCTTCCATGTAAGATACTTTTCATTAATAGTAACTACACCAGCACCAAGAAAAGCTCGATCCTCGATAACAACACGACTAGTTACATGAGTATGTGGAGAAATACGAACCCAATTTCCTAGTTCGGAGTGATGCTCAATAACCACGTTATGAGAAATTACACACTCATCTCCAAGGGAACAGTTTGTACGCAATAACGTTCTATGACCGATTCTACAGTTTGAGCCGATAGACACCCCTTCATAAATGATTGCACCACTTCTAATGATAGTATTACTACCGATATGTACCGGCTTAAGTTCTCCAAGATTCCCCTCTTCTCTTTGACAGAGTAAAACCTGTTCCTGAATTTCAACATTTTCACCTAAAATGAGTAGGCCCTTTTGAATCAATTCTTTAACTGTATTGTCCATTTCTTACACTCCTCCATTAGATCTATTACTATTTCCACTCCGAAATTTGCTGTTATTTAACCAATTCTTCGGTTCAAAATCTTGATTATTCCCTCTATAACGATAGGGAAGATTACGTTCTTTATACTTTTGTGCTTCTTTATCTTTTTCATAACTTATTTCAAGTTGATCGCAGAATACATACATCATTTGTATCGGTACTCCGTATGTTCCATGAAGATCTTTAAATTTTTTTTCTGTTATATGGTTGTCCTTTGATAACTCTTGTTTTACCCTATTTGCATTCCGAGTAATGTTGCCCTTATATAATTCATATTCTTTAAAAACATAAATGGCGGCATGCTTTATCGTTTTAATAAATTGAGAATCATAATTAATTAATGTTTCCTCTGCACAAGCAACTAATGAAGATACGTCTTCTAAAGTTAGTTCTTTTTCTTGGAGAATAAACATCGAAAAAAATTCTCTAAGTGTTTTCTTAAGAACGTAACCAGCTTTATTGCTTCCTGGAATTAATCCTGAGTGAAACATTGCCATTATTATTAATAAATTATTTGACAGATAGTACAGCTCAGTGTCTTCTAAGCTGGTAAGATAACTTTTTAAATTACCTACTAAGCTCTTATATAGATAAGTTTCATAGATACTGTTTTTTTCTTCGAGGATAAAAGTAATTCTGTCAAAGAAAAATACGCTATCTATTTTAGCAAGCTCTTTTTGCTGATCAATTAGTACATAATTTGCAATAGGAACAAGACCATTATTGTAGTGATATAATATTTTGGCATAATAGCACTTAGCTTCAATAGAAGGAATATTGCAAACTAAATGTTCTGGTGTACAATACATGATATTTTGAAATTTAAAAGAAAGTTCCTTACTCAATTCCTCATTAGTCTCACTGATAAGCCAATATATCCTTGAAGTATCTAATCCCAACCCTTCACAAAAGTATTCTTTAGAAAAATCGACAATTTTCTTTAATGACGTGTAGTTTGTGTCAAAAACACTTAATAACTTTTGAAAGCTGGTAACTAATGGATTCTCTATAACTTTATACTTTTCCATTGTTCTATAACAAATTTGAGACATAAAAATAGAGGGATGGTCTGTCTGTTCCCCTGTAAACAAGAAAGCACATTGAGCAACGGAGAAAAAGTGAAATATGGTTTTTCTATCTCGTTTCTAACCATGGGGCTTGCGTAACATTTCTCATAATTATATTTTTCACACACAGCAGCAAATTTTTCTTCAATAATTACATGACTTTGTTTTTTTAAAAAAATTGTATTCATATAGTCAGCCCCTTAGATTGGAACTTTCTTTTTTTGAACATAGAGTAACTTAAGATAGAAGCGACAGGAAGAGTAATAGCAATACTTGTTATTAATACAAATTTCACATTGAAAGCTACTACCAAAACGCCTGCTAGCGATGAACCTACCAAAGATGTTATATTAACGATCGTTTGTTTAACACTAACGGCCTTACCTACTATTTCAGTAGAAATATTTTCTTGAAATACAGTTGTAGTGTAAACCATCATCGTCTGATTTAAGAAACCTATAACAAAAATGGCAACAAACATATAAGTTACATTAGGAAATGAAAGATAACTTATTTCAAGCAAACCAATTGCTAAAGCAAAAGTAAACATAAAATTGGCAGATGAAATTTTATTGTGAATATACTTTATTACTATGCCCGATACTATACTACCTGCCCCTTGCATCGCTATAAGGTTACCGTAGATCACTTCACCATCATTGAAAACCCCTTTTAAATATAAATAAATCAAACTAGTGTACACTTCACCCTGAAGCACAATGACACTTACAAATAAAATGTTGTATCTCAAGACAGGATTTTTAAATATTTCTTTAAACGATTTTATGTTAGCTATCTTTTTTGACTTGATTGGCACTTTAACTTCGCTATTTTTTAATAAAAACGCTAGTATTGAAGTCATTAAAAATATTGCTGCATAACATAAGAAAACTCTATTCAAAGACATTTCGTTAAAACCAAAACTTATTATAAGAGGCCCAATGAATAATGAGCATGAGAAGATGATCGCTAACCGGGAATTCACAATAAGCAGGTCATTTTTATCAGCATATGCGTGTATAAGTGAAATTCTCAGGCTATAAATAATTCTAGTAATACTAGTGACAAGAAAAATAATAATGTAAATAACTGGAACATAATTTAGTCCAAAGAAAAAAACAGAAGTGAATATTAGACAACCTGCGATATTAATGAAGATAAAAGATTTCCGTCGATCAAATATATCCACAAGAAACCCTGCTAATAGCCCAGTCAAAATTGCAGCAGTTGAGGCTACTATATTGCCGATAGGTACTAAATTTATATTTTGTGATGACTCGAAAATCCATATTGGAATATATAGATTAAATATTCTTCCAAATAATGCTGTGAAAATTGAACTCAAATATATGATATTTAGATTTCTTTTTATATTGTCCCCTCTCCTTAAGCTCCGTCCTCATTTTTCGTAAATGTTAATGCTGAAACGGTAAATCAAGCACAGCATATGTCATACTTTCAACGAACATAATAATATTAAACATGCATCTATCCCCCCTCCAAAATACCCAATACCACTATACAATAGGAAAAAATAACATGTTTATTGAAAATATCACCATTTACCTTATAATATATATAGTTTTACTCTGTTTTAATCCATATTTAAAGATAAATATAAAAATATTTATATTAGGAGCGGGGATTATAAATGGTTAGTTTTGGAAATGTATTACGTGACCTAAGGAAACAAAAAAAAATGACTCAAAAAGAGCTCTCGAACGGTATATGTACTCAAGCATTAATTAGCTTAATTGAGAAAGGTGATATCATTCCATCAGTTGACATTTGTTACAAACTAGGAAGAAAATTAAATGTTTCATTAGATTTCCTTATTGAAAAAATGAATTATCCTAACTATGAATATATTAGAGAATTAAATCTTCAAATAAAAACCTTCCTCCGTGAACGAAATTATTACGAAATATCAGCCATTGTTGCTATTGAAAAAGCAAGCCCAAATTATAAAGATCCAATATTTAAACAATTGATTCATTGGCAAGAGGGAATTTGTAAGTATTATTTAGAAAAAAATTATGAGGCGAGCTTAAAAATACTGCAAGATGCTCTTTCTCTAAGACAAAATAAACATTCATATTCAGAAAGAGAAATTGAGATAATTAACAGTATTGGTATTATTCATAGTGAAGAAAAAAATAATATTGAAGCTTTAAATTATTTTGATAAAGCAATTGAAAATCTTAAAAAAATCGATTACATCTCAGATTTACAAATTGAAATTAAGTTGCTATATAGTAAAGCAAAAGCACTTACTCAACTTAATCGTTACGGAGATTCTATTGATTTTTGCAATACAGCTATAAAAGCTTGCAACAAATTAGAAACAACCTTCTTATTAGGAGAATTACTCTACCAACTTGGTTTCAATTTGGAAAGTCTTCATTTATTTAAACAAGCCAACGAAGAATACAATAAAGCTATTCAAATATTCACTATACAAAAGAATGAACTTTTCCGGAAGCACACCGAAAATCAGATAAAGAACTTCCCCGCTGAAGCTTTACTTATCTAAATTCAACGTTGTTTTTTTGCATTTTTACAATCGGTTTGAATTTAGAATAAATTAGGACTCGTTATAAAAAGCGCTTGTTACCTCTCAAAAGATAACAAGCGCTTTTTATTATTTCGGTATGTAATGGAAATGCTAGAACTAAAGTTAAAAAGTCGCTTAGAAGAAGTTCCCTCTCTTTCTACTTGATATTAAGAAAAGTTAAACAGCAAGTTCTATAAGTTCACAATTACTTATTTGATATACTGTAGACGACATTATCTTATCATACACCATTTGCATAACGGGTTTTGAGATATCATCACGTAGCCTAACTAACTTCGAAATCAACTCGTTTTCCTGTCTTAGTGACCGTTTTAATGAATAACAAAGTCCACCGATCATCGAACAGCACGTTAGTATCTGCTCCATATATTGAAATTGGTCTATCTCTCCTTTATAGAATCGTTCGGTTATCATTCGTACTGTTTCTTTAGTAGATACTTCAATTTCTCCTAAAGTGTTCATATGACTCACCTAGCCTTCCTCTAATATAATTAGTCAATTTGATAGCATACAGTAATAAAATATTAATTAGTATATAAACAAAGTCTTATCCCTTTATCATTATAGTATTTATATTCTTGGAAGGGATCTATAAGCCCCTCCAAGAGTAAGATGGTTAAATACCTGAGGAGAGTGTGAATGTAAATCTGGACTTGTAAATACCGGCCATCAGACCTGTAGATTCACCAGGTACAAATTTACTTCCAGATCCGGAAGAGATGATTTTAACACGATCCGGAATACTCAGCGTAAAGTTGAGCGGAATTTCAACGTACCCCATCCCTTCAAATGCTCTTGCAGTGGCCAGCATTTCAGGGCCTGTCCCGGTGAAGACATGCTTACCCACGTTTGAAAGCTCTGCTGCTGGGCCGGTGATCGTTTTGGTATTAAGTACATCCACGGACAAGGAATTGGCCGGAATGCTTACAACCAAGCTTTGTGAATTTGTGGAGTTATCCTGCATGGGATCTGATACGAAATCAGTCACATCCAAGCTGTATTGATACCCTTTCCCGTTTCCACGGCTGTCCTCGATTAAAGCACGGCTGACAGAGTTAATAGATTGGTATGGGTTTGTGTTGTCGATGATGATTGTTGAGAGATCCGCACCCTCAAACCGAGAGCTAATTCCCCCACTATTCACTGTAAAGTCAACATCTTCCTCACCAATCGGATCGCCTGTTCCCGGATTCGGAGTAGGTGTTGTACCACCGCCACCTGGATTTCCAGCGTTTGGATCAATAACCTTTACGGTGTAAGGACCCCCATTAAATACTGGCGTACCCGTGTTGTCCCTTACTTCGATCTCGATGTTATGTGTACCAGGACCGTAGCTTACCGGGCCAGTGTACTCCACCCATTGATTATTGCTGTCTTTGTAGTGCACAGTAACATCATTTGTATTGATGCCCAGATCGATTGAAACCTGGTCTGCATTCACTGTGATTTTCGGCTGAGAGACGGTAGTTACAAACTCTGTGATTTCACTCTCTTTACCATCTGTGGTCACAACTTTAGCCCGAATGGTATGAGCTGCGTTGGATACGCTAAATGATCCTGTGGTAGCGATCCACTCGCCACCGTCAATAGAGTACAGTGCTTCTCCTTCAGAAGCATCATACGAAACCTCAATATCGAGTCCATATAGATTACTGAGTCCTTTCTGTGTGACGACCGGTTTACCAACAACTACTGGTGCCGGGTTATCTGCCGTTACATCAAACGTTTTGTTAATTAGCTCTTGATCACGATCATTGAGTAATCTGACTTCGATTGTGTGATTTCCGGGAGTCAATAGCAAGTTGTTAGCCGTATTAAAACCTTGCCACGCAGCTCCATCCACTCTTACCTGTACCTTAACGGTACCTGTGGCATCAGCGCTGATTTTAAATTCGTCTGCAGCAATTTTATCGATCTTTGGATGACCTGCAGTAATGACAATCGGATCACTAGTAATCGTTAACTCGCCAACCTCACTCATGTTACCATTGCTGTCTGCAGATCTCGCTTGAATGGTCACGTTACCGGATTGAGTAATCACGATTTCACCAGTATAATCGGTCCACACACCGCTATTGATTTGATATTGTTTTGTTGCAATATCCGCCGTAGTTCCATAATTGATAGTTACGACAGACTGATTAAATTTATCTTGCGAAGATATCGACAATACTGGTTTATCCGGATTCGTTACTGCAGCAACATAGTCTACGGGAGCCAGCTTTGCTGTCACTTGAGAAATCAGTTTAGGAGCGTACGCTGCATCGTCAAGGAAATACAAATTGTAGTCTTCCCCTATCCCAAAGACCTCCTGTTTTCCGAGGGAATCCAAACTGTGGGAGAAGATGTCTAGGAATTTCATGTTCACTTTTTTGATCGAACTCGTTCCCGCATATTTAAACGCGTACAACGTTCCATCTTCAAGCAAAACCCACCGACCTGCCTGAGATGTCTCAAACTTAGATACTTTGGTCAGTTCGTTTCCTGGACCAGTAATTCTAGTGGGCGAAGTTAATGCTCCTCCCTGGACACCTGACACGCTATTAATATTGGAACCGATAGCATACAAATTTCCTTTCTTAACATACCAAACAGTGCCGGTCCATAAGCCTGTAGCCGACTCTACATCCGTAGCTATAGTCTTAACGGTGGAATCCACTTTTGGGTTGAATGTCCCAAAGGTATCGTATGTTGTTCCCCAGTAAGTAAGTGTGCCATTGTCAAGTGAATAGTACGCGCTACTTCTACCATCAGCTTGATACACATAAGCTCCAGCATTATTGCTGTACGTGTTATATGCAGAAGAAATTCTCTTCATTGTTTGAGGATTAACAGTGTTAGGAATCTTTTTCAGGGTTGCATACATACTTGAATCCAACACCCTACCCTGGTCGTTCGCCATAATATCTATCAATGCGTAATTTTCTGCATTGACAGTGAAGATTCTTCTAGACTGTTCTACAGAACTCCCTTTGGTAGATCCATCATAGATTGTTTGTTTTGCAGAATCTATACCTTCCACATAACTTAAATTAAAGTCATTCGCAGAAGTAAATACTGGGAAGCTTGAAGAAATATCTACCGGCTTTGCCTCACTAAAAGAAGATTTACCGAATCCGTAACCTATAAGATAGACTTTTCCGTCGTTACCATAAGTATCCCTGGAGTTGAGAAGAGTTTGAGACCAAGATGAAGATTTTCTTTATTCCCTCATAGGTTCTCCGGATATAGGGTCTACTACCTCGGACAAAGCAGTCTTATCGGCTTTATACCCAATGCCCAATTCCCCGCCAGCGCCTTTACCCCAGGCACTTACAGTTCCATTTTCAAACAATATAAAATGTCGGTCACTGACCACCACATAATCCTTAACTCCAGAAGCTATTAGCTCAGTCCCCGAATACAGATCTCCAGATGCTGAGATATCTCTTGCTCCAGCTTTGGTGTACTTTCCTGCATAAGTCCCTGAATAGTCTCGATATTTTCTCGCTCCTACAGGAGATTCAGAATATCCCGGATAGTACCCTATAGCTCTATAGAGTGCAGGGATATACAAAGTTTTACCATTCTCTAATTCTGCAGAAACTGCAATACCATTCACCGCATCCGAAGTGTATGTATCCCAGTTCACGATACGAGAATACTCGGCCGCCTCGACCTTGGGTCCAAGATCAGCAAAAGAATAGGTCCCCAAAATTAAAGCCGCGACCAAACTCACAATCAAACTTCGTTTCCATCCTATACGGATATTATATTTCTTTTTATTTTTCTTCTCGTTGTTTCCCAAGTCTCTCACCCCTCCTTAAATTCCTGATGTTGCGGTAGTCGTAAATGTGGATTTGTATGTTCCAGCGATAATACCAATTTCTTTACCCTCTTTTGTCTTGATGATTTGTGGCAATGACAATGTATATTGGAGATCAAAATCATATGCTCCCTGGCCAGTACTCACATCTGCGGAAAAGAGCGTTGTTGGTTGTTTCGATAACACTTGATCCTGAGCAATGTGCCCCCCTTGAGTGAAATCAAGTGGAATTCCTGAGATCGTGTTCTTCAGGGTTGCTGTCACTCGTACCGCATCAATCGGAATATAAAATTCCTGTCCATCCATAGTCGTGACGAAATCGGTACCCGATTGGCTGATGGTCCATCCGCTTCCATTCCCGCGATCATCAATGACCCGGGTAGTCGCTGCGGCTTGGGAATTTTGCAGCTGCCGAACAGCAAGCGTAATATCGGTGAAATTTAACTTCGACTGTGTGACAACGGGTTCCCTCCGTTAACCTGAACCTCTTTTTCCATGTCCTCCGCGGAGGCCACGGCTGGCAGTGCCAGGGCAAGAACCAGCACTGCAGAAACCCAAAAGCGTTTCATGCATTCACATCCCTTTTATGGTCTCGGCTTGATATTGCTAACAGCTGATTAAAATCCACATGGGACCCACCTCCCTCAATGAAAAAGGATCACGGAACCTTGGGGTGTGTGAACAGTTTTGGCTTACAGCGCGACTGACGTACCTGTTCTTCCTCATCCTCTTTCTTTTTTCGTTTGAGCAAAAGGATCAGGAATAAGAAGAATGTTCCCAAGATGAGGATCACCAGTACAGCACCAAGCCACATGACCCATGGATGTTCCTTCAACCAATCCAGGAGTCCACCTTTTCCTTGTAATAGACCGGCAGTACTTAGGCTTTCCTGGGCTTTTTTTACGTCTGCTTCGGTGACGGTGAAATTGAACGTCCTGGATACTTTTTTGCCGTTAAAGTTGGCTTAAAATAAGCGGAATACTCGCCTGGCCAAAGGATCTGGTCATTTATGTAATAGACCATATCAGCGGTCTTACCGGCATAGATCGACTTTTCGTTCGCTGCAGCCGTCATACGACTCACTGAAAATCCCTTTACCGTTGGCATCTCGGATCATAATCAGTCCGTTTGGTCGCTGTAGAACCGTTCCTGTGTTGCTTAATTTAATGGTCAGCTGCGAATACCCGTTACTGATATAACTGTGTTTGAAGTCATCAATGCTCATATCTTGAACAGCGAGCTCCTTCTGTTTCTCCAACACGATCTGTACCCCGATGCGTGGAATCCGCTCAATTAACAGAACTGCTTTGTTTTGAGCCTGGGATGGACTTGCTTCTTCATCTGGAATTTGTTCGGCTACAATCCCTCCGACATACTCCCCTGGATCCAGATCCTTGGGCACCTTCACCGTGTATACATATTTCTTCTTTTCGTTAGGTTTAAGATGAATAATCTGTTCCTTTGAAGGCGATATCCAAGAGCCTACGGACGTGTTTTTCTCACCCTTCAGCGTGTAGCTCTTCCCGCCGTTCACCATCGGTGCTGCATCTGCAGGATAGATCCAAAGGTCAATCGGTTTCTTGATCAAATTCTCTACGTAAAACGTGTATTGTTTCGTTTCTCCGCCTTTCACCTTTTCGCGATAATATCCAGTAGATTGCTCAACTTCTTTGACTGGTGACAGGAGGAAATCCACATTAGATTCTGCATTTGCCTGCGTCTGCAGTGTGAAAATCGAAAAAAGAGCGAAAAAAAATAAGAGTACGCTATATTTCCCAAAAAATTCCATTCCGTTCTCCTTCCTATTAAGGGGTGGGGCAGGTTGTCTGCCCCGAATATTTTAGTGTGGAGCTTGTGCGCTGAAATCATCGCGGCTGGATTGGTCCGCATTATAGAACACAATGTCTCCGTCACGAAGATTGAACACATTCATGAACGAATCCAGGATGTTCGGACGATATCCTTCCAGTCTCCATTGATTCATGAGTGGTGCATTAATGTACTGAAGATGTGGATTCTGCAGGTTTCCATTCTGAATCGATTCAATATCAAAGTTAACCACGATATAGCCTTCCTTCAGGAAGAGGGGAGACTTGTCAGTAAGTCCACCATGGAGTCGGCCATATTCGGCCAAGTCTGTTCCCTGTGCAACTACATAGCTGTCCGCAGGGATGCTATATTCCCAGACCATTGCTGAATGGATGCATTTGCTCGTTCCGGAGTGACCGTTGCGTTGGATGGGATCTCCTTCGGTCCGATCAATGTTTTGAGTTGTTCCGGAAGCAGCAGCTGAGCGTATCCTCCAACCGGAGTTGCCTTCTTCGTGTACTTGAGAACGTAATTTCGCATATAGAGATCGCGGTCCGTGCCGGCTTGCTGGTCTGCTGTTAAGTATTGATCGTACCGCCAGTATCCTGCATTTTTGATATCTCCTTGCGGCACGCTGCGTAAGCGCTCGTTCAAAATGACATAACGCTCGACCTTATCTTCCGGAGATCCGACTTTTATGAATGGTTGGTCGTTGGTTTTGTAGTATAGATCCACCGGAATAGGTGAGCCACCATCCTTACTTACGTATGTGAATGTCGTTGTTATCCGAATTCCATCTTTAGTTCCAAACATGTTACCCATCGTCTTGAAGTCGAATTTAAAATGATATCCTGTCTTAACAGCCACATTTTTCATTCCGGTCAATGGGTTACTACCTGCACGGATTGGCAGCGTATAGGGTTCGTTATTTCCCCGCGGTGCTCCATCGATGCCGTTTTGACCAACCCAGTAGCTCATCCCTGTAGAGTCCTTACTCCCGATGTATGTCCGGAAGACACGTTCCCAGTTGTAATCAGCAATGTCCGTGATGTGGAAGTCATACAATCGTCCAATAACTTCAACACTCACTTGATCGACTGCAGCATGATTTGCGAGATTCAGGTTGGCATCCTGTTCATAAGTGTAGTCAACTGGTGCGTTTTCCGCGATGTTTCGGAAATATACCTGGTAGTCACCTTCATCGACCCAGACGGGCAATTCAAATGTCGTATCCAGCTGGTCTACGGGGACATTGATCCAAGTATCTTTTGGAATCAATTGGTTTTTGTTCTCGGTGTACACATCGAACGGGAAACGAACTTGCTTAGCTCTAAAATACTTTGCGTAATCTCGATTACCGTACCCCGGATATTGCGTCACATCTAAGTGTTGACCGGATGTTGGGATCCGAACAATAAATGGCCTGTCCAAAATCAGCGCTGACCGGCTCATATTGGGCTTAGTCTTCTGATTGTGTGGCTGATCGTCAGACACAGCTGAATAGTTTACAACCGGAGTATGCACGGTCACCGTATTTATGCCGTTAATCTCGTACTCCAATTCCTCTTCTTCGGTGTTAATACTGCCCGCAGCCATGATAAACTCTATGGTTCCTGTGCTGACCTCATCTTTCTTGTTGACCTTGTTAGATGGAATGTAGTTATATGGGCTGTACAATACATCTTTTCCGATCTCTCCTGGTGCTGGGATGTTCACAGGCTGAGGTCCACTTTTGGCCACACGCTGTTTATTCATGATCGTCTGGCCTTTAAAGATCAGAGAGTCATTTTCAACTTGCACATCCGGAATAGCTGCTTCAGCTACGCTTTGCAAATTGTCTTCGTCCATAGTTGGTTCACTCGTACCGCCGTCTTTGCTCCGAGAAGGTGCAATTACTGGGCTTGGGTTGTTTGCAGGATAGAAATAGCCTGTTGTTTCCGCTTGAAACTCAGGTGGCTCATATCCAGAAGGTAAAATATTGATCTGTTCTCCAGAAAATGCATATTGCATCAATGTAGCTTTTTGGATGTTATAGACACTAAGTTCATCGATAGCCCAATAAGAGTATGGCCGAACTACTTGGTATGTTGGACGTCTTACATCTGGTTTCGATCGCGGAACATCATAGACTGTTCTTGTACCACCGTCTGCTGTCGGAACCTCTCGCGGATCTTTCCACGTTAGTGTCCAGTTCTCTTCGACAACTACCGTATAAGTGCATATCCCTGACATCTCCACAAATGTGTTCTGTACCAAGTATTCCTTGCTAAAGACGTTACCATATAGGCTTTCCGAAGTCGGTATGCCCTTCAACACATCAAAAGGTTCGTTTCCTCGTGCATCAGCCTTAATAACTCCAGTTGCAGACGGATCCATATATTTACCTTCTAAAGTACGACCGGGTTCAGGTTTCGTACAAACCAGTCCTGGATTCGGGATATCCGTACCTTTCGGTTCATAATAAAAATTTAGATAGTATATAGGAAAAGAGCCATTGTAATTAAAGTTTCCCGGGTCTCCTGCACTTGGTCTACCTCCCGAAGGTGCTGACACAGTGCTTTTCTTATATCCTGCATATGTGTAATTGCTCCCAGGATCAGTATGGACGAAGTTATAATCTTTGTTCTTTTCCAGCTTTTCTTCCTTATCAACGAAATGATCTACCCCATTCAACCTTTGACCATTTGTGGTCCAGTGTTGAATGATTGCCTTGCCTTCGTCAGGCTCAAGCTCGATCGTAAAGAGGGTCGGGAAGTAGTAACGCCAACCCTCTACTTTCGGTGCAAATACTGTACCGTTGTTCTCCTTCTCTTCATTTTTTCTGTTAACAGGATAATCAGCCTTAAGTACACCATCCAATACATAAACATTCTTTCTAGCCTTATTCGTTCCAAGTCCATTAACAGGCGTATTTTCATACTTATCATAACTCACTGTTGAAGTAGCATCTTGATAGTATTGCTTAGGGTTCTGACTCAATTCTCCTGATCTGGATTTTTCAAATGTCAAATCCCCAAGTTTCGTACCATCAGAATGTTTCCAGTTGAAATCAAATTGCTTTACTGTTATACTTTTCACCTTTCGGTTCGATCCGAATGTAAACTCATATGTTCCACCGTCTACTCTAGGAACTTTGGATCCAGGCTGAAAACCATCACCCGTCCATTGCCCTGCAGAATTGCTCCATACTTCGTAGTAAACCATCCCTACAAAGTAATACAAATTGGGGTTGTCCTTGTCTTGCAGGAGCCTACTTGAGCTAATAGAGTATGTGGCTGCTTCTGCTTGTCCTGGATTATACGTGAATATAACAAGGACAGAGGACAAAATAAGTACTAGACTTAATATAGAATTGATCGTTCGCTTCATCCTGTTCATCCCCTTACTTGAACGGATTAATTATCGCTACAGCATATTTATCGAGGTCGCCATCTCTAAGAAGAATATAGTCTGCTTGAGTAACCTTAAAGTTCATCCATGCAGTATAGTTCTGTACATATTCACCATTTTGGAATTTGTCTGATTCACTAACTACAGGATAATAGTTCATCCCTGTTTTATCGCCGTTGTTTACAAAAGATACATCAATTACGCCACGATTTTTAGCAAAATCATTTTTCACCATAAAAGCAATGGGGTTACCTCTATCATTGCTTCGAACTTGAACCAGATCTTCCCCTGACACTTTGCTTTTCACCATATCGATACTGTATACGACCTGACCTTCTCCTAATTGGATTGGTAGATCACTTTCCTTAATGATCTTCACACCGCTATACATTTCTTTATTCATATTTCTAAAAACATTGTCGCTCTTGGTGTATGACTTGAAATCACTCAGTTTCGTAAGTTTGAATCCCTTGTCATCTGTACTCCTGAAATCCTTGTTTCCGATCCATACCCAGCGTCCGATCTTATCCCATTCTACTTTTTGGCCGAGTCCCTCGCTGACCAGTCGCAAAGGAACAAATGTACGATTCTGTTTCAAAATGATTTGTGTTCCATAGTCTTTCTTTTGACCATCAACGGTCGCAGTTGTCTGTCCGATCGTCATATCTACCGTGTGATCCTTGGACTTGATGCCTACCTTGGACACTTTTCCAGTTTTAGAATACGTTACCTTAGCGCCCAGGGCTTCAGAAACGAAACGGATTGGAACCATGACGCTGCCTTGACCATCTTGGAACGGCTTCGCATCCGGAAACTTCATTTTCACCGTGTTTAACAAAACTTCGACTTGCTTCGGTGTTGTTGCAGCGTGTGCTGCAGATCCACCAAACCCTACTGCCGTGAACATCATCGCCCCTGCTACAACCGTCAACAATACTTTTTTCATCTTCATTCGAAATGTCTCCCCTCAAAAATTAATAGTCCCTATTTGTATCGGTAATTCCAATACCTGCAGTTAACAACCTTCATCGAATGATCGGAGAACGTACATCGCTTCCTGACAGCCATTCGTCAGTTCATCAAACGCTGGATAGGCCATCTCTGGAGCCTTGGGATCGTCTTCCCAACAAGTTTGTTCTCCTGCAGATCAGGTATTTGTTTTGACATAAGATTTGTTAAACTCCTTGCCGTCTACTTTCAGTGTTTCAGTCCATCCTTCTTTGGTAATACGAACAATGATCTCTACTTCCATAGTTTTCGTCCTTTCTTCGATGTATGTGGGATCAGATATGATCGGTGGCGACCGTTATGCTTGCCGCTTGGCACAAGCTTATCATGCCGAATATACGTTCATAACAGGCTTCGCCCGTAGTTCAACTGGAGGCTCCGCCAAGCGACGAAGACGCTGCCGGAGTAGTTGAACTTAATCGTCAAGGCAGGAACGCGCAGCGGCAAATCCTTGACGATTTCAAGGGTCATGATACGCTGGTCCAAGTCGCGGCAAGTGACATAGAAGGTCGCAGGCTTCCAGCAGAGCCGGAAGGCAACATTGCTTTTAATCGTTGCTTTTCGGATCTGTGCCGATTTTTATCTATTTTCTTTCACCTGTAGTTCCCAGGCTGACTTAATGACTTTCGAATCTTGTGACTTGAGCTTTAAAAGATTCTGTATACGTAGTATACTTTTTGCTTTCCCTGCCTTGGTTTGATTTACTGGATGGGATTCAAATTTCATTAAATCTTCAGCTCCTTTTGTATAATCGGCACAGATCCCACTAGCAGCTATCTGGTATTGAGTCCTTTTGCAGGCATGTATCCTGCAGCTGCAGCGTCCTTTTCTGATGCGAACGTTTCCTCAATTCGCATGTTCAGTGGATAACTACTGCGATAATAGTATTTCAGACCAGTACTTTCATCTATCGCTCCATACACGACATTCTTCTTTACGATCCGGCCACTACCAAATGCGTAATTGTTATAGAACTGGTGCCCTACCGGCAAGCCTTGAATGAATGCCATAATCCCAATGTCATCTACACTGTTTGTCCATTCCTCATTAGGAATCAGAGGAATTTTAAAATCATAGTAAATGCCAAGTCGAAGAGCAAATTGATTATGTTGATTGATGAAATAGGCCACATCTTTTTGAACTGCATTCACAATGGTTCTGCGCCGCATCTCATCAAACCGCTTTTCATCATTCAATAGTGCAATATCCGTAAGTCCTTCCAACTCCTTACGATAACCCTTCAGCCAGGTGCTTGTACTTGCCTCATACGCAGTTACGTAACTGTCCAAGGTGAAATTAATGCTGTTCCCCGCTTGATCGCTGTAGGCATAAGGTTTCTCCGGTTTCCATTCGTGTTTATAGAGCTTGTTCCCACCCGCGTCCGTATACTCCGTAAATGCGTAGATATGGAATCCGCTATAGTCGGTAACAGCTACAACTGGGACGTATGTTGCCAGCGTGCCCTGGGATACCGGATCCTCTCCTGCACCAAAATTAAGGTTCATGGTTTTCCAAAATGTCTCGATGGCAGCTTCCTTATTCGCATTGAAATACTTGCTGGATTGATAGGAAGCTTCATTCTCCTGATACTCATTTTGATTCAAGGCAAACGCCGCATCTTGGACAGCCGTATGTAATGCTACTGAATACTGTGCTTCTAGCCGGTTAACTAGCTTCTGATCCGATGTTCGCATATCCAATATGAGATAAAACGGTACGACAATGAGAAGAAATATGATGGCCAGGTTAATAGAAATAGGTAAGGATTTGATATAATCACCGCCTTTTCCCCTTCTCCACACCGTGCGTGCGACTTTCATCGCACACGGCGCTCCATCTTTTTAGATTTTTATTACAATAGGTTCCAAGTTACTCATTTTTCGGTACAGGTTGATTTTCTGAATCGTAGAGTCTGAAAATCCAAACGGCGACATGAGTTTGACAATCGTCTCTGATTTTGTAGCATGAACAAGTTTATGGATATCTTTGTGTAGAATACGTAGATTGCTAAAATCGTCTGTCCCACCTAAATGGATTGGCAAAAGATGATGGCAATGCACGTAATCAGCAGTTAGTAAAATGCCAGATATCTCGCATTTGCCACCCTGCATACTATATCTACTCAGTCTGTTATCCAGGTATTCAATGCTACGGTTTGGTATGTTTGACTGCATTAGTTTAATTAGTTCATATCTAATATCCGTCTTTAAATCCCTATGAAGTCTCTTTCTTCCTTCTGATGTATACGGATTTAACGTCTGCTGAAAGCATAGGTTGTTAACCGTTTTTACATCTCTGAACGGAAAGAGATATACACCTCGACCTTTAAAGGTTCTATATCTGTTCCTGTAGAACTTCTTGAAGGTTGGCGGGGCATTATCAGGATATTGGTATTTACCAATAACTTTGAGACGATTGTATGTGAATGCTTTCAGATCAAAGGCAAGTCGTGAGAACTCTACACTAACATGTGTTGCACGTGAAAAGTAATTGTGTAAACCAAGTACAAAGCTATTGAAGAGAAGAGCGTTTTGAGTAATTGGTGCTTTGTGCAGATTCTTAATGCGCTCTCTTGCTTGCTTCTTGATTTCTGCTCTCTTCTTTTCATTTATACCCGTATAGGCGACTCTTCTTTTTCCTTTTTTCTCAGCCCATATTGTGAATCCCAGGAAATCAGATTTACGTTTCCTGAGGTTTACAATCTGTGATTTTTTCGGGTGAGATGTCTAGTTTAAGGCGGTCTCTAAGATAGAGTCTTACAGCGTGATACCACTTCTGAGCTGATTTCCAATCCCGACAAAGAATTTTAAAATCATCGGCGTATCGCACAATATATCCTTCTTTAAGATTGGTTTTCTTGAGTGCTCTGATCCTGTGATAGTCTCCTGCATAGGCGTATTGAGTTTCGAAGTTTGTCCATTGTCCTGCAACCCACTGATCCAAGTCATTTAATACTACATTTGACAGGAGAGGAGATAAGATTCCACCTTGTGGTGTGCCTTTCAACGGTATCCCTTCATCTTCAATTTCAGCTTTAAGCATTTTGCTGATGATTCGAAGTACTCTTTTATCCCTAATACCCATATTCCATAGTTGTTTCAAAAGCAATGTGTGGTTCACATTATCGAAGAATCCTTGAATATCAACATCAACGACATAATGGAGATTGGTTGTGTTTATAAGATGTTGTACTCTCGCTAGAGCGTTGTGTGTTGATCTTACCGGTCTAAACCCGTAACTATGTTTATAGAAGTAAGCTTCCGCAATTGGTTCAATAATTTGTTTAAAACATTGCTGAATGATTCTGTCAACTATGCATGGAATGCCTAACGGTCTTTTCTTTCCATTAGGTTTTGGTATAAGGACTCGCCTAACCTTTTTGGGTTGATAATTCAAAAGCTTGTTTCTTACGTGGCTCACAATCTCTTCTTCTGTTAGTGTCTTTATATTCTCTATGGTTTTGCCATCTGTTCCTGGTGTAAGTGAGCCTTTGTTTGATTTAATTGTTCGAAAAGCTAGGAGGATGTTCTGATGTGAGTTTATTAGCCCGTATAAATTATCGAACTTTTTTCTTCCTAGTGCTTTTTCGTGTAAATCAGTAAAAGTACTCGTCATGTCGTAGTAGTCCCAGTATCGAAGAGTTTGCACTGTGGCTTCACCTCCTTACGGTGATTCCCCACGTTCCTACCTGATCGGTGCAATTCACTTTTCGGAAAAATTGTTTATTATCTAAAAAGACTTGAGGCTGTTCCTCCGTAGCCATTACAGCCACTTCATTGGTCGTGCCTCTACTCTCACAAGGATTAGTACATTTCAGCAAATTTCTGCCTTATAGTAGACGTCTAGGATGACAGTCCTGTAAATCGACGTTCCTTGCTTTCCTTGTACCTTGTGACCTAGCTATGCTTGCTAGACCTTAGGTGCCTCCTTTGAGCCTGTGGACTTGATATCGCCATTGTTCGATATAGCGTGTTTCCTAGACTACAATCGTACTCTACGCTATCCACCCTGACTTCTGTCAGTACATATGTTTCCATATGTTATGAATTTAGACCCGTACATTCGGAGGTTCGTCAGGTTTTTTACAACCATTCTCACCATAGTCCGCTTTTCAGCCATCCGGCATATCAGTTAGCATACCTTCTCAATAGAGTGGCTCCAGCTTCCCTTCTGCCGACTTCACCTGTGCTTCATACCCGACACGCTGTCCGTGTCACGCACGCAGGAGATTAACGGAATTGTTTCAGGATACATGGTTCCCTCTTTCCAATTCTCGGTCGCAAAGTTGGACTTATTTAGTTAAGTCCCCGCTTTTCCCGAATTGTTCGGTTATAGCGGAACAAGTCACACGTCGTCTTCATTGATTACCATCCCACCGTAAGGTACAAAAATTTTGGTGTTATCACCTGTGCTTCCGGCCAGTAACATATCTTGCATATGCGTTGCCGGCGTTCGATTTTTGTTCTTAATCGTTACTGTGAAGAAATCGCCAACTTCCAAATGATATCGTCTGGTTTCACTCTGATCAGGCTCTGTTGTATCGGGAAACATGACCTTCATGATGTCGTCCGTGTAGAAATTACTAAAATCGGTGATATATTTGCCTTCAAACGTGCTTGGGTTTGCCGGATCCCGATATACAGGAATGTAAAGCTTGTTTTCGTGAACCATTTCAATATCAAATACGTTTCCGGTAGCCGCTATTTCTTCATTGAATTGCCTATACATGATTGGTGTCACATATCCTTTGGTTCGTACAGCATCTACAAACCGGGTAACTGACTTTTGAACAACCATTTGCGATCGGTCATCCTGTCGTTCCATGCTTTGATATAGGGGATAAATAAACAAGAGTATGATGGCTAGAAATGATGCAAAGATCTTTGAAAATGCGGAACCATTCAATCATGCCCTCCTCCTTATGTGAAAATAATGGTTGTTACTGTCCCAATCGCGTCTCGCACATACTGCACGTTGTACGTCTTGCGTAGATTAATCATAGATACGTCTGCACTGTCGATATCCAACGTCTGCTGGAAAGTGACTCCCTCGACTTGGATGTTCGCCCTAATGTCTTGAATGCGCTGTATGCTTTGCAGCACTTCTGCACCGCTGTACGTCTCTTCTTCGACCGAACCAAACGTGGTAAATAATCTGTGGTCGACGGTGGCCGCTTCTTGCATGGACTGTTGCGTTCGTTGCTGGATGCTGAGATCAGTTGATGCTGTTCCCAAGGCAATTAAGAAAAGCATGATCCACGCAGCGTAATAGAAATAGTCACTTACACTTTCATTCAATGGTATCTCTCCTTTCTTGAGCTCCCCTTCTTGTTCTACTGAGAAGGGAAGCTGTTGAAGTTCTTTACTTCCGTTGTGTGAAAATGAGGCCGACTACTACTGAATTAGCATCTCGAACGATTTTCGGTTCGAAATTGCCAGAAAGGTTGATGTATGCGGGAGAGCTTGGATCTTCCGCCTTACTATAATCCGTAATTTTGTTCGTCGTTGAGACAGTTCCATCTTCTTGGAATGTGTTTCCGTAGAAAGAAGTGTCACCTTTACCTGTGATGACTTTGATTCCGAATTGAGGTCTAGATGAATATTGACGAATGGCATTAATTACTTCGCTGCCAGAGTTAGGTCCTCTTGAATACATGGTGTATTTAGCATCAGTCAGGTTATTGAAGACACCTGTAACTTCTTCTCTACCTTCTTGGCTCTTGTCCATCGCGAACATGACGAAACCGACAACAAAAGTGATTAACAGTACAGTTAAAAAAATTCCTCCGGTGACCTTTAGCCACGTTGGTACATTCTCAAGCATTGATGTGATTCTCCCTTTTCTATAAAATTTGGTTAACGGATGACATGCTCTGTAATGTCATGTAGAGCATTGGGAAAACTAAGTATAAGAAGATCAGTATTGTTGTTGGAACAAAGCCTATGGCTTGGCCCAAGATTGCTTTTTGCGAAATTAGTCGGGTAAGCTTATCCTCTTTATCCTTCGCATAGTATTCTTGCTCCATTTCTAGGTCAGCAAATGATTCCGCAACCGAGACTTTTTCACTGGCACGGATTAAGCGTTTGACGATCCGCTCAAAGGATTCAAAAGGTGCTTCTTCCCGCAAAGCCTGCAATGCTTGCTCTGCGCCACTTTCATAGTTCAGTACAGCTCGGCGTAAAGGTGTCTTGAAGATGACGCTGAAGCGTTCCATCCATTCCAGTACGGTATCTACCGACATCCGATCGAACTGCATGAGGATTGAAATTAACGTATGGAACTGATCCACCTCATTTTGCATCTCCATCGCCCGCATGCGCCGCTTAAATAAGAGAATCCATAGCGGTATGTAATAGGCGATAATCGCAACTCCGATAGCTATTAATAACTCCCACCATTTGAAATACTCGCTCTGAATCGATTCCATTTTTGTAAGGATCCGCTCCGTTGCCTGTTCAAGCTCAGCTGCGTTCATGTTTATGCCGGTCTTGGACTGAATGATCTGAACCAGGTCCTCCCTAGACTGATCCTTCAGTTCCCTGAAATTTACGTCCACCTCCTTGAAATAGTTTATTATATCGTTGTCAGCTGCTGTTCTTCGATTCGCATCTAGTAGTTCGTCGCCTGATAACGTCCCCATCACATTTTGTTGTCCAGCTGTTGGGTTCGTCATAATTTGATGAATGGCATTGTAGTGTAAGAAAACGCACAGGATGACAACGGTGATAAAACTGGCCAAACCCACCGTCAATCGTTGTATATAAAACCACTCTTTTGTTAGTGGCGAGTTTGATTCTTTTAGAAGCCTTGTTAGTATGTAATGGGCTCTTGTGTGACGCTCGGGAACCATCCGATCAACAACCGCCTTTACCCATGGCCAGGAATAGACTTTCTTTTCCCATTGTTTCTCGGAAGAAAAGCCTTTCATTTTGTCCTCATCCAGCTCGCCGACTTTTCGGATGAACATGTAACTGATAATGGATGAAGCAAAAATGAGAATTAAGATAATGTATCCGATCCGGCTGCTGTAAAAATCTGCAGTTATCGGAAAATAGGTTTCGGACCACTTTCGGACTGGAAAGGATAACAAAATCGGTGATAGTGCGATCATGGTCAATCCTTGTAATTTGTAATTCAATAGCCTTCTGCGAAGCAGATCATATCTAATTTGCTGTACGAATTTAGTAATGGTCCCCAGGTACATGGAACCTTTGGCCAGAGGCTTATCACCATACTCCATGACCATGTGGGCCACCCCAGCAAAGATTTTCAAGTACCTATTTGGCGCAACCGCATAATATTCACTCAGTTTGCGTTGTGGATCCTCCGAAGAAATAACTTCATGGATCTTTTCGGCCTGCAGCTTGGTTGTATGAGGCGCAATCTGAGCTGCATCATACATGGCATCGTCCACCCGCCGTGACTCTTGATATTCATGACGATTTTCTTCCAAAAAATCCGCAAACTGTTTGAGTAATCGATCCTCAACTTTGTTTACAAATACTGTAATCAACATGCCGTTAGCGACAATGGCAACAGCAATCGCAATCATGATCGCAATCAGATTCCAGCTCACAATGGCAATGACCGTAATACCGACAAAGATGGAGCCGAGAATCCAAAACGTAATTCGCATGGTTTCTTTACGAATAGTGAATTCATCATACGTATTGATCAGCGATAACCTTTTGCGGATGCTGGCAAGTTGGTTACGAAGAATGGGTATATTGGAGAACCGATCATATGATTTTTGATAAAACACCATCATTTTGGCATTTGTTCGTTTTTGAACACGGCTTGCGTGAAACATATCAACGGATTTCTTCTGATCCCTTTTGGACTTTACGAAATAGAAGATCAACGGAATAGCTGAAATAGCCGAGATGGAGAGGAGAATGATAAACAAAATTTTCATGTATTAGTTCCCTCCCCAATGTTTACTGATGAATGCATCAAAGGCGATCTGATCTTCCGCCAACATGTTTCCTCTCATTTCTTGAATTCGATCTGGAGAGATCGGATTGACCGCTACATAGCCGCCGTCCCTGTACTCCAAAATGTTTCTCTCTTTCCAAAGTGGTCCGTGTTTTCTGCGGATGCTTTCTTTCATCAGTTGTTCATAATCATTGGTGTTCTCAAAGAAAGATTCATCGTATTGGACAAGGGTAATTTCTGTGATGCGTTCAATATAGCGATTCCCTTGTTGATCCCTGGTCACATGAATATCCCACTTGATGGCTTCTGCCACTTGCTCTTCCGCCAAACGCTCGTCTTGCATAATTTGCATGGCCAGAAGTGCATCTCGGAACCATTTGATCAGTTGTCGTGTGGTCACCGCGTGATGCGAGAAGATTGTGAACAAACTACCAACTTGTGTCATCTGAATCATCCAGGTCGCTACCGATTGGCTGGAAACCTCACCTAAGATACTGACGTCCGTGTCCGTCTTCTTATTCAAGTTGAGCGCTTCTTGTCCAGGTATGGTCGGAAGCTCTCGAAACGCGATCGAATTTCGTTCTGGGTACAGCTGCCGCAAATTAAGCTCAAAAATCAATTCGACGGTTCTCAGATTTAGGAAGGCATACATGAACCCGATACTCGTCATCATGAGAGAGGTTTTACCAGCACCCGTCTTACCGGTGTATGCGGTAGTCTGGGCACCTTTCATCAGATTTTGATCATGTTCCCTTGCTAAATCGGCTTGTTCATAAGTATCCGGAATCAGATTTTCAATCGATAGATTCGGAATATCGAATTTCCGAACCCAGAAAGCCCAACTTTCTGCGAATGGTGGCCGGACAACCACGACCCGGGATCCGTCTGCCATATCGTTGACTACAAAACCGGATGTCTCGGTTAACGGGCCAGGGCTGTTGTGCTTGTAAATATTTTGAGCTACACGCTTGAGCTCTAAGTCTGTTTCAAATTCCAAAAATGAAAGGTGAATCGTCTTACCTTTATAGAAAATCCACACAGAGTTATTTCCACGTTTACTGCTGCGCATTTGCCCCACCAACTCAGCAACATGTTCCACCGTTGTCATCTTGCTTGGGGCTCCTGAGACCCCACCAGACAAACCATCAATGTTCATGTCCCTGATCTCATCTGTAACACCGAAGCCTTTGTATAACTGGTACACCCGTTGAACGATGACATCGAGCTTATCTTTGAAGTCGAGTCCGCGGATTTCTTTACGATAAACAGCTTGGATCTCCTCTTCAGTAATTACGTAGGACTCCGATTTTCCACCCTCGATAATCCGTTTAAGCAAGCCCAATTTATGCTTCTCAATCATGAAAGTCAGTGCTTTGTATCCATGTTTCTTTTTAAAATGATTCATGAGGATGTCGAATCGATCCTGAGAAGTTAAACGGTCTGGTTGATTAAATGGAATTACTAAGTCAATATTTTTTTCATTGAGTCCATAATCGTGTTCCAAAATAGCCTCAATATGTTCTTTCAAATAAAGCTTGTCCCGAATTTCACCGGAGATGGCGTTTCGCATTGCGTTTCTAAGTTCATTGACCACGGCTTGCCGGCGCTCATACTCCTCTCCAGACAGTCCCATATCCATTAAGTTGGTGTTAATGAATTCGTTAATCGTGACTTTCGTATACTCAACCAGTATTGGAATAGAGTATTTTTCTGCTTGAGCCTGGACCGAATCTGCCTTGGGGCGTTTTGGTTTCTTCCAAAGAAAGTAAAGGAGCAACCCGATTAATCCAGATATGATAAGAGCAATGAACAGAATATTGAAAATGATTGATGAGTCCATCTACTCATGCTCCTTTTCCTGAGATTTGCTTAACCTGGGTGTTGATTCCCGATTCGTTCAAGATGTGCAACGCTAATTTGCGTGATTCTTCAATGAAGAATCGATTTGGATGAAACTTCATCAGCTGCTGGTTTCTCCGGAAAAATGCCTGAATATCGCCGTCATTACTGTGATCTTTAAAGCTGGTATTATACGGCATTGTGAATACTGGCCCTTTGTACCGATACTTGTTGCAGATATTTTTAACTTTGAATTTTGAATCCTCATCATACTGACTGAGCAGGATCACGAATGGCTTATTCTGAAAAGCTTCAGGTTGCTGTTCGCGCTGCAAGAAGAATCGTTCCAGCACGTTGATGTTTTGGGATAAGCACACGACAATCAGATCTGATTGATTTAATGCATCCAGGACTACCGGGCTGTTTCGGCCACTATGTAAGTCAAGCAGAACCAGATCGTAATATTCGGTTGCCTTCTGATAGATGAGGTTGATAACTTCACTTGCCTCGTCAAACTGCCCACGATCTGCTTTTGTTGTACCTTTCAAAATATCGAGCCGGTCTGGTACTAGAATCAGCGAATTGTTTTTCACAGACTCCCGTTCGAATCTCCCTGACCGAACCGCTCTTTCAAGAGCATCCAGCCCTCCACTGGTTTGAAATCCTTGTGGATTTTGATTTTGAATTGTTTTTTTTAAAATGCGTTGAAGCGTATTATCTGACCACTGTGGTTGTGAAACCAACGTTCGTACTTGGTACTCCATTCCGATGAGTGCCGCAACAGCAGCTGTGCTGCTTGTTACGCCCAAACCATGCTGTATGCCCCAAAATGATATGATTGCCATACGTTATTTTCCCCTTTCTGCTTGCTTCCAGAGCCCTTTTGCCTCTTTAGCTGTCATTCCTAAGATTTGGGCTGTAACGCGCTGTAATGCTAATTTAAAATCGCCTGAAAGCTTCTTGGTATGCATCATAGATAAATGTTGATTCATATATTTGCTTTCCAAGTCCCTTTCGTCTGGGTAGAAGATAAAAGACTCCTTCCAGTCAATCGGGTGTTTCGTAAACGACTCCTGAATGACTTCTTCTGGGAAAACGGCTGATTCCTGAATTAACTTGTGAATGGGTATCAGATCCGATTGGCTCTTCGCTTGGAAGAATGAATTCATCAGGACACCATTACGTTGCATTACTGCGTTGTCATGCGATGTGACAAGATAATATTGAGCTGCACCTGGCCACCGCTGCAGCTCATCTTTACGACTGATGTCAACCAGGACAAAATCATATTTACTCTCTTTTTGCAGCTCCTGATACGTCTCCAGCGTGGCATTCTCAATCACGTCAAAGCGATCGTGCTGCCGTACTCCGTCTTGTCCTTCGACTTTCGGATAAGCGTATTGGTAGTCCACATAGGCTGTGACATCTAGGATTAATACGCTATGTTCTACGGATAGAAGTTTGGCTACATAGAATAAGATATCCGACTTCTCATAAGCGCCAATGAATAGGATCTGCTTCATGGTGTCCCACCTACACTATTTTGATCGTTAAAAATCGTTTCCGTATTTTGAGGTTGTGTTGTACTCGTTTCATTCATCAGATCATTGGATTGCTGCTGATATGTTGTTTGCTCTGCAGCAGCTTGCTCTTCAGCCGTCTGTTGCGTGTTACGATTACTTTTAAATTCCTGCCGCTGCTGCGGAGTCATTGCATTAAGAGCTTCTTCTAGTTTCACGCGATTCCGGCGTTCAAGTTCGCTGGTTGCTTTCTGAACAATATTCGAATCGGAATCGATCAGATCCAACACTGACTTATTGGCCGGGTAGGTTGTATATGCTTTCTCCTGTATACCAGGCTCAACATACGTCAAAGCATAGATACTTGCGTCATTAATGTACGCGTCTACGATGGCTGAAGACATATTCAGGATTTCTTTTTCGGACATCTGATACCAAACGGTTCCGTTCTGCAGGTCTTCAACCCGTTTCTTGCTGAGCACGATGTAATCTTGTCCAGACGGAAGTTTAATCCGAACATCGACATAATCGTTTTGCTTCAGCTTGATCGGAAGCTCAATCAGACCGAACTCTTGGTTCCGGATATCCCGGGTAGTCACTTCATCTTCATAGATTACTGAAGCCGTGACTGGTGACTTTTGTGGAAGATCCACTTTCGCAATTTTGCCATTAATGAGCTCTTTGCTCAGCACTTCCTCATCGGCTATTACACTCTTTGGAATTTTCCGTGTTTCTAAATCGTTGGTCCGAATTGACTCACCTGATTGGATGTCCCGGGTCACTATTTCAACCTCAACCATTTCTTCTTTCAGCACTTGTTGAGTCTGTTCAAGTTCCTGTTCAAGAGCCTGTCGTTGACCGTTCATTTTTCCAGTTAAGTGATTAACGTACAATATTCCAACTAGAATACAAATCAGTAGCACAATAAGGCCGCCAATCCCTCCTGCAATGAGTACTTTCTTCTGCCTAAATCGTATCTTTGACATTGTCTATCCTCCACCATTCAATATATATTTCTATACTATTATACTATTATATTAGTATAGTAATATAATGTTTATATTTCTTCTTCCAACTGTACTACTTGATTAACCCCTTCTAATTTCGCCATGACCATTGCTTTCACCACGTATTTTATGTTTCGTTCTGTGCTCCAACCATCAAACTTTTCACAAATTCCAATACTTATAGGTACTGGCTTTACTACTCCATCATTGGTGGTATGAACAACTTCTTCAGTAATTCGTTTTCGTATACTCTCCGCCAGGGATTGCACATCACAGTCATTCACTACAGCAAGAAATTCCAGTCCTTTCTGTCTACCTACATAGCCAAATGGTTCTATTTCACTCTTTAATATTATTGCAGCTGAATGTAGAACCTTATCATCTTCAGTATCCTCAACCTCTGAATTCAATGAAATAGGATTATCCAAACTCATATACATTAAAGATAGACGTGCCTGGTCATTTGACCACAAATTCTCTATGATTTGATGAATTTTATTACGGTTGTATACCCCAGTTTGCGAATCTGTGATCGAGCGGTTATATGTGCTTCTCATTATCTTCAAGTAAATATTCAGCACGCATACTATTAAATAAATTCCCACCAGCACTCGTAACACCGAATATGTATCTCCGGCAGTAAAATTTAAGGTCGTCTGAAGAAAACTTATTGCTGTAAGCAAACCTAGAATAATACTTCCTAATAAAAGATTTGTACTTGCACGAACTTCTTCTCTTACACAGAGTAATACTACAATCAACAAAACAATGCTTAAATTTATTGAAGTGAAAATATAGAATAGTATAAGAATCAACGACCCAATAACAATCATTATCTTCTCTTTCTTATAGATGTGTTGTCGGAATATGCTATTCAATCTGTAAAAATAAAAAATATAGCAGATTTCAGACGTCACTGTTACGAGTTCAAAATTATAAATGGAAAGAGAAGTTAATGTCATTAGGTGAATACATGCGAAAATAAAATCACCGTTGTAAATTTGAGTATTTCTTTTCGGCAATTGGATGAGCGCAAACCAAAATACTGCGGCCGTAATGACTTCGATGACATAGGTATTAGTTAGAATACCACCACCTCCATTCACTGAAATACATTCAGCATTTTTTTTCTAAGTAAGGAGAGTCTATGCTGCTGATTGATTTTCAGCATTTTTTCCATAAAATCTTCAATTGCTTCAGAAGAGTCAAACGGATCAGAGAAATATGGTACTGTATACAGTTGCCGTCGGCTCAATTTCTTTTTCAAATCCTTTACATCTTGTTTTTTAGATAATGGTAGGCATATCCTCCAATTTGATTGGTCTAAATGAATTTGGCTATCAATAAATTCATCAATTTTATGCTGCTTCCAATCCCGACTTGAACCCACGACAATTTGAATATTTGCTCTAAGAAATTCATTGTATGACTCGGTTTCAACATAGTTCCCTAGGTCAAGCACGATATATGCATATTCACCGGATAAAAGTGGAATCACATCGATGTTGTTTTTGGTTTTTAAAAAATGTACTCCATTAATATAAAAACTACTACTAATCAATAGATCTGAGTCTACACCTTCATATGAGGACTCTATTTCCTTGTATTCGTTCGATTCGTTTGCTTCAACCAAAGCCACAGAAAACTTCTGTTTTGCAAGATAATTCGCTATTAACAAGGATGTATGAGTACAACCTACCCCTTTTTCCACCCCAGTTATGGCTATTATGATTGTTCCAATAAACCGATCTCTAACCTTTTTACGTTTTTGGAGAAGTGGATCGAAATTTAAATCTTCAATCCTTATGTCCGAATGACTTTTTTTTATCTCTAAAACTTTTCTCAATTCTTTACCTTTTAGAATCATTGATTTTAAGATTTTCTCAGAAGAATTAGTGTTTTCCTGATTATCATCCAGAATTTCTGGTTCTTCCTCAACACGTGAAACCGTCTGCTCTGGCATATGCACCTGGTTCTTTGGTTCTTGCTCATTCCTTGTATATAAGAATGTATCCCCCGAATTTTCATCAATATTATCGGAAGTTTCCTCTTTTATAAATACTGGAATATCTTGGGCGGCTTGCTTTCTTGATTCTGTCTGAAGTTTTGTGAGTATCATTCCAGGAGTCAAATCAATATATGAGATGCAGATTATCCCTAAATCAGAAAGAGATTGCATGAATCCGTCTATCTCTCTAAAATGTAAAAATAACATTTGCACTTCTGGACTTGTAGCTTTGACTTGTTTTATTAGTTTTTCAAAAGAACTGGTGTTTTTAACAATGTACTCTGAAAAAATAATCGTGTTTATTGAAGTGCTAGATTCCCACTGCGATATAAAAAAGTCTAAAGATTCAACAACTTTACGACTTTCCCGAAATCCTCCAATTCTTCTTTAGAAAATCACATTCATCTCTTTCCGATGAACAGATTATTACTCGATTCATTAAATCACCACCTAACGTGTTCCAAGATCGTAGTAAGTACAATTGCCCTCATCATCAATAGAGCTAAAACTTTGTGCAATGTTTTTAGTTTTATCAAAAAGATCATCATCTGTTATATACCAAGCCGACTCCAATCCTTCTTGACTAAACACATTGTTTGCCATCTTAGCTTTTTCATAAGTTGATACTTGAATCAACAAATTCAATGAGCGATTTACAGTCTTATATGCCGCATAAAACATTGCCTGATAGCGAATTGTTTTTAGCCAATTTTCATCTTCTCTGTGACAGACGAGAACAAAATCTACTTCTTTCCCAGATGGATTTTTAATGAAAACCGTGCAGTAGGAACCTGTTGATCGTCATTATTTTTCAATATAGGATGAAATTCAAAGTGAACCAGATTGAATTCTTCCCTCATTTGAAGATATAACTCATTAACGGCAACATATTTCATTCGAAATAACATTGTTGTAGGTTTAGAATGTCTCGGATCTCTTTGTCCCAGGAACATTGCAAATCGAAATTTTAGTACATCTGCACCGCTTGCACCAACTTCATAAAGGGCTGGTCTAATCTCAGTACCTTTTGAGTAGCTTGTCCATTTAATTTTTCTGAGCAAACCATATTTAAGTAATTTTTTCATACGGGTTCTTGCTGTATTCTCTCTATCCGCTTCAGGAAAAAAAATTCGATCAATTTGTGATAAGGTAACCCAGCGGTGTACATAAACAAAACGAACTATAGCTATATCCCTACTTGTAATCCACCCTTGTTCAATCTTCCGTTCAATGTAATAGTATTGATGTTTAGTTAGTGCATCTATCTCAGACACATAACTGTAAGGATCATCAAGGAGTGGATATGTAGGTACCTTCGCTTCTTCTGGGTTGATTAACGGAGATACCATATGCTCCATCTAAATGCCTCCTACCCCATGATTTCATGGGGAAAATGTACGATTTTAGACTTGATTTTTCTTGCTTCAGGATCTACTTTTCCAATTAAAACAGAAACTGTCTTTCCAATAAGTTCGCCATGGGAAGGCACTCTTTTTGGAAACCAAGCTAATGACTCAACGCCTGGACATAATTTAATGAATATGCCGGTATTCTCCACGATACTTGTGATGATTCCTCGATGAAAGTCACCTTGCTTAAACCGATCTCTTACCCGGTTCCACGGATCTTCTAGCAGCTCTTTTCTTGTTACAGTAACCCGTTTTTTTTCTCTATCGATTTTTTTGATTTTCACTGTGACCTGAGCACCCAGTGGAAGCAAGTTTTTACCTGATGTAGTCCAATCATATTCATAATCTGAAATTGGTAGGATACAGACTACTCCTTTTACCATGAGATATATCCGTTCCTCTTCAAAACCTGATACTGTGCCGTTACAGACATGATCTTCTTCTGCAGTATCCCAAAACTCTTCTTGTAGTTCCTCTAATGCTTGAACTCTCGAAAGGAGAACAATACCTTTTTCACGGTCAAAAACTTGTATGTCCTCAGCATCTGTTCCATGCTTTTTGGGATCTAGCACCATAAAATCCACCGTGTGATCAATAAATCCTACCAATGATCTAAACTGCTGTTTATCGAACTGATCCTCATGAATCATTCCCTTTAGGTCATCGCCTAAGTCAATGATCGCACATTGCATGCTTTTACCAAATGGAGTGTGTGTTTCAATAGAAGTCACCACTCCTTGATGTATTTGTTTTCTGCGAAGTGATATTTCATATTTTTTCATTGAATCCATTTCTGCGAAAGTCATTTTTATTGCTCCTTTAATTTTAGATATAGATTGTATTTATGCTCATCAACTTTAACAAAACCAACCAAGTTCACTTTTCCATACCTAGCACAAAGTACATTGACTTGTTTCTTCCGGAACATAGCATTGATTGTTTCATAGTCCATGACGGACTCCCATGCAACTTGATAGTAACCGTTAATAGTTTTTTCATTTGTAAGATCAACGTTGATCATAAATCCTTGCTTAGACGGTATCTCTTCATCGTTAAGTAAATCCAGTTCCTGGCTAACTTTATGTATTAGATCGTTTTCTTTTGACCATTTATTTAATAAGTCAGGCCTTTTGAACCGGATATGAGTCACAATTGAAAATAAAGGCACCGTCTCGTACGAGAAAAGGCAATTGTTATAGAATGTTTCTAAATTGCGGATATCACATCTTGGATGAGTTAAAACAAAGTCTAATTCTGCGATAAGTCCATCATGTCCCAATCTAGTTCCCCTTTCTAATATACTAGCTATATAGTATTCTAATTAATATATAAGAAGATTACCAGAGTAAAACAAAAAAAAGAAGAATAAATTATTTTACTCTTCTTAAATGCTTTCTCCGGGAGGATGTTGTATTGTATTTTTTTTCGTATTTCGTCTTCGTTACCACTAAATATTTTACCCCAAGTCTATCTTCTCGTTCCTCAAATTCATAAATATCATCATCTATTTCAATAAATGATAACGTATCGTACACAAATCCAGATTCTACTTCTCCTGCCGCATATGCCAAGATTCCGCTTGCTTCTGGTACGGAAGCGCTGATTTCAATTTCAGGATGATTAAATTGTTCTCTCATACCCATAGTTTTAAATTTTTCCGCTTCCTCTGAAATCGGATCTTTAAACGTTTTTATTCGTGTAGTTGAACATCTACATAATGTTAATACAAGGTTTTTTTCATTATCGAGCTTTAAAAGGATTTCCTCATTATTAAAAAAGTATTTTTTATGTATATCAAAATTCATCATGAACATATCATTTAATATGAGGTAGAATACCTCTTCAAACTCCTCATTTATTTCTTCCATAACCAAATTAGGAAGATTATAGTACTCTAATCCATAAGTCCTTACTCGAACCAGATTACCTTCTATATCCGTGATTTGTATTGGTTTAATAGAAGGATCAAACAATGGATAGCTCATTTTATTCCCTCCTCAATAAATCAATTATACTCCATTTTCCTACAACTCCCTAAAATCATAATTAAATTATATATCAATTATAATTAAATTTATATTTTATTGTATTTTATTTTTTTTTGCTCTTTATCATCATTCACTGAACTTAATGTATGTACCTGTATTTTCTTTATTATTGGGAGAAATCTATTATAATGGACATAATGTGGCAATATACATATTTAGATAGTGAAGGAGAAAGGTAATGACGTACCCCATTGGAAAGTATTTAGAATACTTACGTCTAGCTTGTGGATATTCTTTACGAGAGGCAGCTAAACGAACACAATTAAGCCACGGTTACATAAGGGATGTAGAATTAGGAGACAAACGTGTAAGTGGAAATGCAATAGTACCTAGGCCCAAAACGCTGCAAAAATTCGCCAAAGCATACTCAGTACCTTTTAATGAATTAATGGAAATCGCAGGACATATACCAAGTGAAATTGACATTGAATTTATTGAGCTTCAGTTAGAAAAGGTTTTATATCTTGAAGTGGATTGTAACAACACCATGGTGTATCACCTAGAGGATACAACTTTTCTTTCTGAAAAACTAGCACTCCACGACTTTATCAAATTTGAAGAACAATTGGAAAGCGATAATTTTTTAAGAATTCAAAGCGGGGTTTATGCAAATTTGAATAAAATAAAATTTTTCGATAAGAAGAAAGGAATGATTTACTTTAATCACAATCTTGAAGGTAAATCACTATCAATTACTTGGATTCGTGCCTCAAAACTTGCATCAATAATAGAAGATGCTATTATGCAAAATTCTAATGTAGTTTCAGCCCCAACAATAAATTCCAAACGTGTTATTCGAAACATCATATATGATAGTTCAAATTAAGAAATCCTAATGCAGAGATAGATACACTATAAAAGCTATGCATGTTAACGTAAAAATTACCCCATGAGCTTCATTTTGGTAAATACTTTGTAATTCCTATAGTAAGTAAACTCGCTGCGCAAAAATGTGAATTAAACTTTTTGTTTAACAATGATTAATGTCATTAAAAACAAAATTAGTGATCCAAAACTGCGTATGAATAATTCATTAGCACCAGATAATAATAACACTAGTAATGCTTTACAAAGAAAAATTAACTGATTCAATAAGATGGCTATAATCAATGCATAGCTTCTCTATATTAATAATCGTCGTCATAAGTTGTGTGTATCGGTACATGTTTAAAGTCAAAATGATCAACAAGAAAACACCAAGTATCATTAAAGTTGTTGTCTCAGTTGCATATCTCAAAATATTGTATAAGTAATTCACCCCCTCGAACTTCATAAGAAGTTTCTCCTTGAATTATAATAACCTGGTATAAAATTTATTTTCAGTATAATTTTCATAACTTTTTAAACAAACATTTTATGGATAATAGTATAGCGTACTATAATATATATATATTGCTTGATTAAATAATGTGCTAATATATATACTATAATACCTTGAAAGGACTGTTCCGATGAGCGCCTATGATTTTAATACCCCATTAAAAACTTATCTTCAAAGTATGATAAGTCAATTACCAAATGGAACAAAATTAATTTTACAAACACTTAATCAAGCAGATTTTAATAAGGACGATCTCTCTTTAAATGCTCGCGTTCGTAGAGGAGAATTAAATGCTGCTTTAATATGGGCTGAATCCTTAGGATTAGTTTCTTACAACACAAGCGGTCGTCAAAAAGTTTATAGTTTAACATCATTAGGAAAACTTTGTTTTGAAGAGTTTAATGATATTATAACAACCCTTAATGAAGAAAAATAAGATAGTAAGCCCTATATAGGCTCACTATCCCCTTTTGCATTACGTTTTTCCATACTAGCTTGTTTAATTCTTTCTGCCAATTTAAGGGCAGTTGGATCTATTGATGCCGGCACAAATTTTATGGGATTTTTATTCTCATTAAATGGTGCCGGCTCTTGATTTTTCATGAGCTGCTCCTGTTCAATGTGATTAATGTCCTCAGCATCATCCCAAATAGAACTTCTTATTATACGAACTTGAGCTTCTTCATGTTCGTAAGAATCTATCTTCTCTTTAGGTGACTCTTCATGAACCTCCACCAAACTTCGCTGTTGCAATGCTTTTTCTTTCATTCTCTCCACTCTTAGAGATTTCTCACTCGCTTCTATTTGATTTTCCTGCTCCAATATGTTTTTATTATTAAATTTAATTTCAGTTTCATCGTCAACATCAACAGTTTCTGTTAGTCCTTCATCAACGGGAGCAAAGAGTTCTCTTGGAAGTGGATATACTAGTCCTATTACTGGGCCTAATCTCTCATTGTTATGAACGCCTCTGTAAAGTACTTCCGCAGGCGCCCCGGTTTCCACATTATAACCCTTTAAAGAAGCAATTGTTTTTGGTTCAACAATGTACCTTTTTTCCTCTTTAATTTGTGTTTTAAAACCACTTGTCGCCATTTCATCTGTTCCGCTACTCTGGCCAATAACATAATCTTCACCAATCATTTCAGCAATGTACTTAACATCCTCATTCTCTAACCCAGCCATGATATATTTTTGAACAGCATTTTGTTTTACCATTGCAGCTAAGCGTTTACTTTCATCTGTTAATTGTTCATTACCTTGATGAATAACATCTACAAAAACTTCAAATTCTCGGGCCATCTCCATAAATGTGCTAAATTCTTCATCAGCAAACATCTCAAGTTCATCAACTGTTAGCTGATGTGCTCTAGGTGTTCCAATTAATGAACGTCTAAATATACTTGCTCGAAATAGATTGATAAACAACCTTCCAACAGTATATGTTAATGTCGAAAGCTTTCCATAGGCCCCATTGACCAAAACTATTTCTCCATTCGCTAATACATCATCAATATTAAATGTTGATGGACCGCAAAAAATTCGTTGAACATGCTTATTAGATGTTAATTCGGATAAGTAATCATGAAGGTTTGAATAAGTTTGTATGGCATGTTCTTGCATTCGGGGCTACCAGCCATACTTCGAGTATACTGTTTTAACAATGTGATCTGACTGTCATAACCTTTAAGAAGTGATAACACTTCTGCTCTATAATCATCATTTAAAGGTTGAATCAGCCTATCTAACTCATTTAATCCGCACTCGTTACCGTAAGCAAGCTTTAATGCCTTAATACTAACCCGAAGTAGTTGTGTTGACCTGCTTTTAAAGTATCTTTCAGCGTCCGGTCCAAGATAACTATGAAAGGCTGCCACATTCGCCTCAATCATATCATCGAAATCTTGACCCTCAGGGCTATACATTGGATTAAGACATGCTGTATGCTCATATTCCGGATCTAACCGATGATAAGGCCTACCTACGCGGTCTAAGAAATTAGCTAATCTCCGTATAAAGGAGCCTTTAGGTTCGATTATAGTACTTCCTATATAGTCATTTAGAAGATCCTGAGTCACTTTATTCGTCGCAAAGAGAGTTTTACCAGCTCCGGTACCACCTAATGTTTGCCCATGCTGTGCTCTATCACTTCTCGATATTGTAACTAACTGACTTTGGCGATTTTTCGTTGGTTGGGTATGAAAGAGTACAATCTTACATTCCTCTGAATCATACCGAAGATGTGCAAGTGATCCTTTTTTTGAAATATCAATGCTGTCTGTAATATCAAACATATCTCCTAAGTCAAATTCCTTAGGTTCATTTAATGTAGTTAAAGATTCATCACTCTCATTATCATGTCCGGACACGTCACAATCTAGTTTAGTGGGATCTGTTTTTCCCGGCATTGTCTTTATCGGTTTCGGATTAATTCTCTCAACTTTAGCCTTTTCAACTGCAGCATGCAGTTTAGAAAATATTGTGTTGTTCGTATTTCCTTTTAAGACATGTATTAAAGATAAGACCACTGTAACTATAACCATGCACGCAACAATAAATACAGTCCAGGCCGTTAATTCAAACCATAAAACAATTTGTCCAAACGCCAAGGAACTTAATGTATTCAGAAAGGTCTGGATGATCGGTTTTGAGTACAGATTCTTGAAAAATATTGGTGATGAATAAATTATATGTCCCATAAATGCTGCCAGCAAAAGTGGAATGGCTCTTAAGAATATAGGTTCACTTGTGCCGTACCAAATATCTTGGTACCTCCCTACTAACCAAAAAAAACATAACAATAGAATGCATAAGATAATAATTGCTTGAGTATTCCATAGCGAATTTTTGTTTGCCGGATCCATAGCATATCTACGAACAGAAATATAAACGTTCTTAAAAAGAAACGCAAAGATATGACCTATCACTGATATAATTCCACCAAGAACTATGCCTATGTACTTCATATACTAATTAACCCTCCTTTATTAATTAGTATATTACTATATATATTATTTAATGTCATGAGCCATCGATTCAATTAAAAAAGCAAGCCTCCTATTTGGGGCTTGCTTCAGACATTTATGAGAATAACCTTTTGAAAAAGCCTTTTTTCTTCTGGCCGGCAGACGAAAGCCACAACCTAATTTCAAAACTAAGGTCGGGATTTTCATTTGCTAAGTTCTTAATTTTGTCCCTTACGGTATCCCGTTCCGCCTCATTTTTGGTCCGGTCATACTCTTCAAAAAGTTCATTCACTTTATGTTTTAAGTTCAAAACTTTCAATTCTTTTTCATCTTGTTTAAAACGCAAAATCTTATCTTCTGCGGATGTTTTATATAATTTGATTGTGTATGCGTGCTGCGGATACTTCGATTCTAAGGAACTCAGTTCAACCAGAAATAACTCTTTATCTGAAATAGTGGTACTGCTTGATAATATTTTTTCATATAGATCAATAGCACTTTGTTTTGCTTCAGCTTCGATTTTTGAATCTTCTAGAAGCAATTGCTGTGAAGTCTGCTTCACCCGCTTTTCAATATCCAGAAAGAACTCATCCGATTCGATTAATCTTTCAAACTTTTCGAAATTCTCGAGTTTTTGCAATACTTTGAGTAACAACTCATTTGAGCTTTCATTAGCTCCATTTGATGGATTACTTCTAGTAACTCCACCCGAAATAATCTCCTTCAGTTGTGGAATAGTATACTCAGAACCCTCTCCAGTTAATCCAAGAATCATT
This sequence comes from Mesorhabditis spiculigera, assembly GCA_958295435.1. Lineage (NCBI taxonomy): Eukaryota > Metazoa > Nematoda > Chromadorea > Rhabditida > Rhabditidae > Mesorhabditis > Mesorhabditis spiculigera. The sequence goes on from CATQJA010002554.1 coordinate 110,021, forward strand.
TTCATTTTAAATACAGAGATATAATTGTGCTTATAGATTTTTTTACTCCCATCCCCTAAAACAGTTGGGTTTAGATAATCTAGTAATTCTCGTCTTTTATTCTTTATGACGTAGGCTTGTGTCTCGCAGATATCAGCTACTTGTTGGGTAGTATATAGTGCCTCAATGTCCATAAGAAGGATCTTTGGTGTAAATAAACGTTCTAGCCAACCTCTTCTACTGTAAATCTCAAAGATAACTGAATGTCCAGAAAAGGCATCCATTAAAAGATCTCTCATTTCCTCTTGCTGAGCTTCTTCAATCTCTTCTCTCGATATATAATCACTCATTCTTTCAACACCTGCTTCGTTCTCAATATATAACTCTATTATAACTGAATAAGAGCAGCTTATACAGCTTTATTCACCATTTTTATTATCCGACTATAGCCGAATATATACGTATCTATCCGTCTTTATACGTATATATTCATCATCGAATAAAGAGAGATAAATGACTCGATACAACACTTATCCGTATATCTACGTATATATCCGTATTTATTCGGATATATACGTATAACAAATCAAGTGGATAAGAGCGAATAAGTCGAATTATCCGGATAAATCCGCTCCATTGCATGCATAATATTAAATTGTATTATAATTGAATCATACTTTAATATTTCTTAAATTCTCTTTTATTTAATACTCATTATTAATTAATTTATAAAATCATTGTAAAGATTGAAATATACAATTTGGTTAAAATGTACATAATTGAATCACAGTTTTAGTAAAAAAAGCAGGGCAGAATGCACTAATTAACTTGATATACATATTTGTATCGAATAGAGAAAACTCTTAACAATCGTTAATAGAAAAGAAAGGTTACAATAACTTAATTGTTTTAATTGCAGACTATGGGGGGTCTCATCATTCTTCAGAGCATCTTTTAATAAGTTTAGAGGGACTTACCAGATTAAGGACAAGGACAAGCATATCCACAACGCGGTAACGTTCACTAACGTTTGTATTCAAATAACAGGGATGTGAAGGAGCATACACTTCGTTGATGAACCTAATGTATTAGAAGAAACCATTTTCGCTATATCATTGTAAAGTGTTTGCTATCGACTGCTTAGAAGAAGTTGCAATCAACGGGTGTTGTATCAGAAATCCGCAAGAAGTCGGTCATGTTGTCCTGAAACCAAAAATCTTATAAAACGATTTAGTAAATGGAAAACCTATCTTGTGAACTACCTTGACTGAACTTCCTTTAACTGTCCAAGCTTTCTTATGAGAGAACGCATCCTTACTCGAATTGCATACAATCGTGCAACAATCAGTTCCATCAGCGAAGCGATCAATACAGTTTATAGGGTCCGGCGAGGGAGTCAGACTTATTTCGTGCAGGTCCTAAGGCTCTAACATTTAAGCTCAAGTTGGCGTTCTGTTCATATCAAACACTGTAGCTGGGGCAGATCCAGAATGGAATTGAAGAAGTAGATGGAGTAGGGGAGGGTCTATGTTGGTCCATTTTGTGCGCTTTCCTGAATAGAACGAAACTTAATGACCCTTAATATGTGGCTGAAAGGGCAAAGAACAAAGCAAGCGGGCAAACATAAAGAGTACATCAACAAAATAATACTGTAATCAACAAGGACCATGGAGAGAACAATTTTGAGCCGTTGAATGTTAAAGGAAAGTAGAGAGAAGATGATCCTTAACCAACGATGAGTCAGGTCACAGAAAATTTCTGGTTAATTTTCCTGTCTAAATTGAGTGTTGAAGCGGAATCATACAAGAAACGTGTATCTTATTGTTTCCTATACATAGAATGAATCCGTCTATAGATATAGGAACAGAATCAATCGACTACACATCCGATAACGAAACAATCGAACCTTTGGTAATCCTAGACATCGGAAGTGTCACTAAATTATTTGTGCGACATGAAATGGTATGTCCACTAGTTTCTCGATATAGGACCTTCAAAAGCGAGAGATTAAGGAAGCGGAATGATTTATGGACCAGATCACAACATTAAATGTAAGCAGCCCAAAGCATTTTTCAGTTAAAATGTAAGTGTTACAGAAGAATAATAGAATGAATAGTACACTGGGCTTAAGAAAAAAAGTTCACCTGATAAATATCAAGTGAACTCCATAATAAAGAATGTATTACTGATAACTGCTTATAACTGATGAATCAAAACTTTTCTTAGCTGGCCGTTTGGTTGATGTTCCCGTCCTTAAAGATGCTGACGATTTATTTTCAGGCTCAGGATTATCTACAATCACTGTTGAGGGAGTAATTACAGATTCAACAACTGCAACATCTTTCATCTCTGGCTCAGAGTCAACTACCCGTGAGATAAACACTTCTCTTTCAGGCTCTACACTATTATCCAAAACACCATTTTCCACGTTATCATTCTGGATAGAGGCAGGTATCGTTTGCTGTTCTTGAGGAGCAACTGACACATGTTCAGAACTTACAACATCCTGATGAGGTAAAGATGATGGACGATTAACAAGAATATTGGAATTAACATTTTCAGTCTGCAGGTTTACTGCTGGAATCTTCATTGAACTTCTTAGTGTTTCAATACTGCGAACTGTAGGTATCTGCAGTTGAAGATTTTGAATGCCGTTCATTGCAATTTCTTTTTGTATCAGATAGCGAAGTGAATCAGAGTAGTTGGATTGAGCTGAGATCCACTCAATGATTGCTTCTTCCTCGTCATCACGGAGTTTCATCACAGCCGGCTTTCCGCGTTCTGGAGACTTTGCTCTAGCCATTTTCAATCCTCCTTTCATGAAACAAGTCTAGTGATTATTCTTATGCGGTTGGTGTTGCATTCGTTTTTTTCTTTTGAGCCGCATTATTTTTCCCTGTAACGGCTGTATACTCTGCAGAAGACATGTAATTTTTTTTCAAATGTGCGTAGATTTCGCTACGAACAAAATAGTCTAATCCTTCTGCATTAAGAGTCACCGCATATTTAGCTGGAACGTAAAACAACTCTATACGAGTCTTATCGCACATCTCTTTTAATTTATCAAAGATAATTGATCTTGTAAGGATACTACCGCCACCGTAAACAACCACAACATCAATTTCGTTTGGTCCAATTTTAAAAACTTGGTCATTTACATGATGAACAATTTGAGTCGTTTGGTTCTCACAGTGTGGGTTGAAAGCCTGGATAGCTTCGTTCAAAAACTTGTGCTTCCTTGGAGTATACTGACTTTTCAGAATCTCACTGTATTGTTGTCTAGTAACAGAGTTGAATGCGTGCGGTGCTAAAGTTACTAAGTCTGGAATGGCATCCCTAAGTGCATGTCCAATCCCATTGTTTACACCATCACAAAAATCATTATCAACCGCATCTCCCCGTGTGAAAGGGGTATCGGTAGTACCATCTCCCATATCCACATGTAAGATGTTTTTTCCGTCGAAGTAACTTCCATCAACATCCTCTAAATCATATAACTCAGCAAATTCCGAATACAGATCATTGGTCTCATCAGAACTTGATTCATAAGAATTCGTTCTCCAGTTACCCTCACTGTCCATTTGTAAAGCAAAAGTTACTGGAGTACCTTCCTGAAGCACATGGACATAGTCAAAATCAATTGAAACGTTAACTTTCTTTGTGAGCCCCAAATGCACAGTAACCGTATGAGTTTCACCCATAAACTTTTTCCGATATGTTGCCACGTTATCAGGCGAACATTGTTTAACCGGCAAGGCTGTACCCATATCGGCAACTACTTTAATTTCATCCAGGCTTTCTCCAACATGGTGTGCCTCTTGAACAGCTCTGGCTGCAACTAAAGCCAACGTATTTATGTAAGGAACCAGTTGATCTGATTTTGACTCATTTCCTTTAACGTATAAATTGGTTACATTTTCACCTTTAGTTTTGAGTGCATGCGTCCCAACTGTGTACATTCCTGTTGGTACAGCAGACGAAATGATTGAAACCACCAGATTATCATAAATATTTTTTAGATTTTTCTGAACCTCAACATCGTCATCTTTCCAAGGCATTTGACCAATCAGGGAATAAACATTCGGTTGTCTGATCAATTGACCATTGATGTACATATCTATCTCACTGTTACCTATATCATTTCCAATATTCATATGTAATTTTAAAGTCATTTGTTTACCTCCTAAATTTGTACGTTTCCATAACATGCCACAAAAAGATTCTATCTTTTTTCATAATTACAGTCAACCACTAATTTAATATAATAGTGATTATATCTTTAATAAATTATATTTATTTTATATTTCATTTATAATTAAATACAAATTGATTAATAAACCATTTCATACCTCGATTATACGTATTAAATCGGTTTAATACGTATAGATCCGGATATATCCGTATATCCACTTATCGAATAAATAAAGATATCCGGATATATCCGCATAATGCCATATCTAACCGAATTAATTTGTATATATCCAAATAAAAACAGCATTTTAAAGCACATTTAGTAACCCTTTTAGAATTCAATTTAGTAACATTCTAAGCAATCAATTAATCGACAAAGTAGTAATCTATATTCTTATCCAATTCATCTACATTTTCATTCAGTGATAAATACCGTTTTAAACTGCAGCTAACAATTGAATTTCAAAGAGTTGTTCACTTGAAAAAAACGCGACTAACACCGTATAATACTCACCAATCAACCAATGCCACTCATGGCTTAAGAAAGGAGAGCATAATGGAACCAAAAAAGAAAAGAAAACAGGCTGCCGAGTTTTCATTGGGTGAAGTCATTGATTTACTTACCAACAAAGATTGGGACATGCTCGCTGACTTATATATGTGTAGGTGCATGCCTCAGGCTGCCCTAATGGAGTAATACTTTATCGACACCCCAGCGTATCATTATCCAGAATACGAAGAAGTATCTCCTGAGAAGAAGAGAGAGCTAGAAGAAAAAAACCGTATTCGAGCATTAGAGAGACTCCGGAGAACCGTAAAGAGATTAAAAGATCGTGGTTTGATTGAATACTCTTCCTTCGATCCGAACGCATCTAGTTTACCAGCAAAAAAAAGAACACATACGAGGTCAGGGATTACTTGGTACTACCTAAGTAGTAGAGGTCTTAAAGTAGTGGAAGTAAACAGAGGAATACTTGAAGAAAATCGATTATCCAAAAATGATTTAGACATGGAACGAGCAAAGAAGGAACACTTTTGGGAACTTGGTAAAGTATACTTAGATTTGAGATATAATTTGTTAAGCACGAATCAAGAACTACGCCAGTACTACGAATGGGATTGGTATCCCTCAATGACGGTATATAGTGATGACGAAACTATTTCTGTAAGGCCTGATGCAATCCTTCGAATAGGACAACAAGTATTCTTTGTCGAGTTGGATCGATCAACTGAACCTATCCAAAGGTCACCTTTTCATACAGAACAGGTTTCCATAGAAAAGAAACTTGAAAGATACCTTAACGTGTTTAGACTTACATCAAATGAAATTATCCAGAATGGAATAATTGCTTTTATTATTCCCGATGCAATCTATAAGACGCGATTAGAAAATATCGAGAAGGCTGCAGCAGAGATTTTTCGAGTTAATAACAAAGTGCTCACGGGAAGAGCGATCGAGGACATTATTTTAAAGATAACCTAGTGGAAAAGGCACACATTGATGAGTCCCAACATTAATGTGTGCTTTTTTGTCCAAAAAATATGAATTATATATCACTATACTAATTAGTTAGCTATTATGTTAGTATATTATTTGAATTTCTACCCATGAGAGGAGGTGTTGCTTACATGAAGAAAAATACCAAAATCGTTCTGATAAGCATAAGTTTACTCATTTTACTTACTGCTCTTTTCTTGTTTATCCGAACACCAAGTCAGAACACTGAGGAAGATGTAGTTTCGCAACATACTTTAGAACCGACCGATCAACCGGTGCCAGAGAAAAATACTTTCCCAGAAACTACTGATGAAGTCAAAGATCGAGATGGATCACATGAGAAGGTTGAAAACCTCATAGACCAAGCCACCAGTATCGCAAAAGTGGGAAGGAGTAGTAGCATCTGGTTTTTTGGAAAAGTGGAAAACACAGGAACCTGGTTTATGGAGTTCGATACCAAGTATGCATTGATTCTTCTAGGCGTTTCGGTACTTATTTTTTCAATAGTTGTGGAGAGGGCAGCAGAAAGCAGAAAAATAAACGTTAGTAGAGTTGGGTAAAAGTTCCTTTGGGATTCCTGTCAAAAAAACCATCAACACGAGATGGAGAACAAGGAAAATCAAGAAGGAAAGCATAAAAGAACATGTTGTCCGGTCCAAAAAGGCTTGAAACCCAAGTCGCCTAAAAGAATTGGAGGTAAGCTGATCCGTTCGTTACCTATTCTGGACGTTCTTATTATTCCTCATCATAAAAGGTGCAGTGTCCTATGCTAAGGGAACTCAAATAATTCAAGAGGTCACAAATATAGGAACAAACCAACCAATTGTTGAGGACAGTCTCAAAGGCTTTGCAAGTGACTTTGCAACCGAATATTTTACATGGTCAGTTAACAACGTTAATGATCGAGCAGAACCACCTTCAGCGGTTTAATAGTGGGATCGATCAGGATGCTGGCTTGCAAGGCTATGATATTAAAGGTTCATCCAATGTTCTTTCCGTTGAGATCTATGACACAGCACAGATTAGTGACACACAGTATGAAGTTACACTAAACGTTAGACGTGAAGTGGATATGGACTCAATGCAAGAAGCTCAGTCCCCCAAAGATAAAAAAGGCAGTGTAATCAAAAAAACCTACATGGGTTATAACCCGTAACTGTGTCCCCCTCAGGATATGTAATCCAGTCTCACCCGCGTTTCATTGGAAATCAACTAAAAGGTGCAACTGGACTCCACAACACCAGGGGAATTGAATAGCAAATGTTGACCTTATTAATCACTCCACCGAATTAGCAACTAACGTACTTCAAGCTTACTTTGCTGGAAATGTTAATCAGCTTAAGTATTTCTACGAAGATGAAAGCTATCGCGCTCTATGAGCTTGAGTCAAAGGGACTTTACATTGAACAAAATCGTACATGAACCACTTTACAATATGCCAAGCACTGATGTTAGTCCTGAGCATATTCAAAGGGAGACATCCGTTTTGGTTCAAAACGACATTGGAGAAGTTTGGCCACAAACTCGTTGGATTCTTAATGTCTTCTAAAAAGGGGATCGGCTTTATGCATTATCCATTGGAAGCTTAAATAAGAATCATTAGAATCTGCCGAAGGGATGGACATTAATCCTCAACAACTAAAAAATGAGGAGAAATCTAGTGAAGAGATCTCTACTCGGAAGAAAATGATTCATCCATCACTTCAACAGAATAACTGAGAGGAGTAATATTACTTTATGCGCTAAAACAAGCTTTGAAAACAATCCCTTGCCGATCTGGGTTTCTCTTATGGTCTTTACTGGAATATTGATTGCTTTACCTGCATTTGCTGCCAAAGATCCTGGTGTCGAGGCCAACTCTTGGATCGTTCGAAATATCGGTGCTCTAATACCTGGTGTCATTATTATTGGGGCTGTCATATTCCTAGTTACTCCAGACTTGACAAAGCTTTGAGTTTCTTTTGTCAAAGTGTTGTTAGTTGCGGTGCATTTACTTGATTGGGAAGCCAAGAAAGGTTTTGCCAAATCCCTCTGGTCCACCATCTTTGGTTGAGATATGAGCAATAAAAAAGAAAATCCTAGGATCACCGTATCGAACTATTCAAAAATTTGGACACTAGATTGGGTGATCTATGCCATTGAGGGAAAGAAACTGTCGCTACCAGCTAATCTTCGTATTGTGGAAATCTTTTTGCACGTCTAATCTTTTTGGCTGTCTTGGGAAAAATATTATTTTTTATTCCCGGTGTTTATACCTATGCCTTCCTACCTGGCGTATCCGCTTGGATTATTGCTAAACAAAAGCTCGACGGTAAGGCCCCACATAAATGGCTATTGGACATGATTCTCTATTGGATGCGCCTGGGAAACATTTACATAGGTACCGTAAAGTTGAGCACAATCACCGGTATGTTTACAAAACCAGAATCACATACCGTCGCAATAGAAGAGAGAGCGAAACTACGCTCTCTTCTTAAATAAGGAGGACGACCCATTGTCCACGCTTGGAAGAGTGCAGAAAAAAACAAACAAAATCAAAGTTGAGTTCCCGATCGCCTACTTCGAGGGAAACCTCATTTTTAACCATAACAAAGAAGTCTGGGCTATCTACGAACTAAACTCCTATATCTATGATCATCTCAGTGACCAGCAAAAACTAGATCGACTCTTAACGCAAACAGCTTCACTAAACATGCTCACAGACCGATTTCATATCCTTTGGCTACCCAAGACCCATGATATTCATGAGCATCATGAAAACCTTAGAAATAAAAGGGTCTCCGGTCCACTAAAAAGCCGAGCGCTTGGAATCATTGATATGATGGAAGATTACCTTATTGGAAATTACAACGCCGTTGATGGAGCAAACAACGCCGACTACAAAGCATACCTAGTTGTCTATCTTCCTAGCAGCGATAGTAAAGATTTGGCCGAAGAACTGGGTACAATCGCCATTGAACTTAAAAAGTTCGTCCTAAATCCAAAGAGAGCTATTGAGAATTTTGCAGGTTTAAACGATCCTGAAATTTTTGAACATGAATACTTAAGTTATCAATCCAAGGAACGACAGATTTTCGAACGACTATCTCGTCGATTAAAAATTAAGCGAGGTACAGAAGCAACAACTGAATGGCTGATCCGTCGGAATTTCTGGTGGGGAATTGCCGAACCTCCAATGCGTTCAACCGAAAAGGATCCTTGGTCTCCAAAAAAGACGAGAGGTATGAAGCAGGGAAAACGATCTTCCTTATATGACCTGCACATGTTTCTACCTCACCGAGGCTGTACATCGATACCAGTCATCCGCGGCGGATAACTACGACACAAAATCCTGGAGGGTATCGATAAATCCATTCCACCATGCGTACCTTTCACTATCAGATTTACCGGAAAACATGGATATGCCAGGGAGCGAATGGCTCTATAGTGCAGCAACCCTCCCATTCCCAGTATCTATGAGTATCAAGGTAGACATTCTGGAAGCAAGAGACGCGCTTAAGAAATTGAGCCGTAAGCGAATGGACATAGACAACCAGGTGAAAAACATCCATGAAGCACGAGCTACAGTTCCCAGTAGATCTTCAAGAGAAGCAAGAGAATGCCATGTATTTGGAAGATGAATACAAGAAACGTAAGAATCCTACCTTCATCACCCAAGTTACCTATGGCTCTATCATACTGACCTGGAATTGTTAAAGAGTAACGTCTCCATATTGACGGACCACTACCGTGATTTCGGAAATATACAGGTTGAACTACCCAGCGGCGATCAATGGCTGTTGTTTAACGATTTCATACCGGGTTCCCCTAAATATGTCACCGACTATATACATCGGATCCCCCCAGAATTCTTAGCTGCAGGGCATGGTGGGAGCTACACAGGAACTTGGTGATGGTAAAGGACTATACATCGGTACAACCGGTTCATTGGAACATCCCGTATATTTGGACCCGGCTAACGCCAGTCAAGAAAACCGAAGTCCTAGTATGACCGTTACAGGTACATTAGGGGGCGGTAAGTCTGTTACTGCAAACCTACTTGGATATCAGAATGCGATTCTAGGGGGCAAAACGCTCATTTTTGACCCGAAAGGGGAGAGATCCAACTGGCCTGACGATCTACCGGAGCTTGCCGGTCAAATCCAAGTTGCCACCCTATCTACAGAAAAAGAAGATATGGGTAAACTTGATCCATTCGTCATGCTTGACGATATTGAAACTGCTAAAGAGGCAGCTGTCGAAATTTTGGCATACCTGTCTTCTACGAAAACGAACTCTGTGGAGTATAGCTATATCTCCTGGCAAGCTGTGAATATTAGTGGCCAAAGAGAGCGATCCCTATCTCGCAAAAACCATATCCGTCCTTTACTGAATGGGTGCTACTAAACCCCAGGCTACGATTCTGGCTGAGATATTAGAAAGCTTCGAGACCCTTTCATTTGCGAAATTGTTGTTTGGGACCGGGGGAGAATCTACGATCAAAATGGATTACTCCATCAACATTATTCAAATTCAAAACCTCAAATTGCCCTCTCCTGAAAAAGCCCAAGAGGAACTACTCCTTGGCTGAAAAAAAGAGTGTGGCATTGATGTTTCAGTGATTGCCCGATTCAACCACAAGTTCAATATACTACGATAGCTCCATCTTCAAATTTGTCTTAATGGATGAAGCGTGGGCCTTGCTGGGAACCGAAGCGGGTAAAGCATTGGCGGATACTATTGTCCGTACCGGCCGAAGCCTCAATGGTGGTGCCGTGTTCATTACTCAAAATGCCACGGATGTTGCTGGAGATCTGGCAGGGAATATCGGTGTCAAGTTTGCATTTCGCGACCAAGACAGCGACAAAATTAAAAACACTCTTGCCTATTTCGGCTTAGAAGCTACTCAGCAGAACATTGATATGATACGAAATCTAGAAAATGGTCAGTGTTTGATGCAGGACCTTTACGGGCGTATTGGTCTAGTCCACATTGATGTCGTATTCCAGCACTTGTTTGATTGCTTCGATACCCGTCCTCATGCCAAAGAGGAAGAGCAGAGCTCAGGAAGAAAACGCCAAATGTGCTGCAGCGTTTCCAAAATTACTATGATGAAGAGTACGGGTGAGGAGGAGGTAGCCACCCCGGATGAACAACAAAAGTTAAAGCGTAGCTTTACGTGACTTCACCACCCGAAATGGGCCTCCTGGGGATGTGCTTTAACCATCCTGTCCACACCCAGCTCGCTAAACAGTAACGTTCCAATGGCAGACTTGTTGGATGAAATGCCCATTCCCAAGATAGCCAATCTGGAAGCTAATTATAACAAGTAAGGTGTATTCACACTACTCTTTCCAAACCGTTGCAAAGGACCGTCATTTTTGGCAAGTCGGTGCGAAAGCACAGGATGGGATAGTCCGTGCTTTTGATGCCATGTTGTCCATGGTCTTCTTGGCCAATGTAATGATTGCCAAATTTACGAACTACGTTATCCGAGAAGCTTTCACCTTAGCTTTATGGACGAGCTAATCCGATGCGATCGGGAAATGATTCAGAACATTACCGGTATAAAGAATGGCATGATTACTTCCGGGAGCTTCTGGGACACCATGGGTGGCATGCTCGTCATGATCACAGTAGGGTACATTCTTTATCTTATGGCTCGTGGACGAATTATCGATGGTTTTTCCCAAGCCGTCAGCTTTGTCTTAGCGCTATTAGTATCCATCGCATTCTTTTCTCAAGCAGCGACGTTTCTAAAATTCTCGAATAGCCTAGTTACTTCAATAGGAGATTCCATTTATGTGTCTCTTGCAAAAACCACCGGATTAAAAACGAATGCTCAAGATGGGGTTACCATCATTTCCGAGCAGGTATGGGAAGAGCTCGTATTACGTCCATACACAATGCTTCAGTTCGATGACAGCAAAATCGGAGAGAAAGACCCTCAACTCCTGGATAAAGTGCTCACGACAGCAGCATTTTCAGATGAACGTGAGGAAGCGCTAAAAGAAGCTGTAACCAAGTATCCAAAAGTGGAACAGGAACGTTCGGCCTCACAAGCCATTATTGTTCTGTTTAACTTGCTCTTTTCGATCGTTATATTAGGCCTTTTCTCGTTTTGGGCCATATCCACCGTATTTATGCGCCTTAAGACACTTATTCATGCCGCCATAATGTCTATCACTCTACTAGCCTCGTTGCTTCCTGGTAGAGAGGCAGGTGTATCCGTTCTTCGAACGCAGTTCATTAAATTGATTGGTACCCTCATTATGACGGCTATGACCATGATCTTCTTACACTTCTCATTGGTATTTGGCCATTTGGTATACGAAATTGTTGCAGTGAAAAGCAATAAAGGCTGGTTTGCCGGCATGTTTATGGAAGCCATCGCCATCTTTATGGTATTTAAATACCGATCTGAAATTAACGGTGTGTTTAGTAGAGCCGCTGGTATTATTCCTTAGATGCCAAAACAAAAATCAACTGTACCTGGATAGTGTGAAACGCAACACTACCCGTTCGATCTATAACGGTGCAACAAACAAAGTAACAGGAATGTTTAATCGTAGGGAACATGAGGGGGTACCCCGATCCTTTAACCCAAGTTCGATTACCCGGGCAGACAACAATCTTAATGATGCAACATCTGCCAGTATGATGCTGCGTTACCAGCGTGAAAAACAAGCTGCAGAAGACGTTGCTGTAGAGAATGGTGAACCGGTTCAATACACGCCATTCGTGAACAAAGTCAATGAAAACCTTCGGAATGGAACAACTAACCCGTTCCGCGGGATGGACAAGGAATGGAAAGATGAAAAAACTCGGCTGAAGGAGATTAAGGACGATGGTGGGGATGTCAAACAAGCCATCTTGTCCCAAGGTGTTCGCGAAGATATGAATGATCAAGAGGTGGTAGCAACGGTATATGGCAATGAGAATGCCATTCGTAAGGCATCCACATTTATGGTTCAACGTCCGCAACGTGCCGTGGATCAAATGCAAAGGGTCAAATCGTTAAATCGAAACCGCAAATTGCAAACGGCCGTCGACGATTTTTGTATGATCCAACTGTTTGATCGGTACAAAGTTGAATACAAGCAAGCGGTAGATACCTCTAATATGACGGATCAACCGGTTCAACATACCGACTTTGTGAAAGAAATGAATGCTAGATTCAAAGAATCTGGTTTAAGCACAAATCAAAAGATCAAAAAAAACGATACGATGCTAGTCCGGTCTGGTAGAGTTTCTATTGCTTCCAAGTTCGAAGGAATGGAAGAATTCAAAACTTACAAAATACAATTACTGCAAGCTAATGAAGCATTCCGGAAAGTTAACGTGCCTCAAGAAGGCATTGTTGCTCCTGGACCACAGGTCCGTGTGGCTGCTCCAGCCAATCCGAAGACCATTCTGGAAGTCTTTACCACCTATGCCGAATAGCCAGGATCTCGGTGACAGCACAGACGATGGAGCAGAAGGCCGCCGTATTACTAAATGTAAAACATTCAGTAGAGACACAGCTTGCCCCGAAATCACTCAATTTCAATAACCAGGAATTGAAAGCGAAAATGGATGACTCTGTAGGTAGGCTCAAAGCAGGTATGCGGCCAGAGGATGTAAAAATCAACGTCGACGCTGAAACCAACCAGCGCGTAGCCGTTCAGCTTAAAGGGAAGATCTCTACAGAAGTTACGGACGGGCTCCAAGGCGAACTTAAACATTTGAAAACAATGCAAAGGGCGAAAACTGCACCCGTTAACACGCAAGTAGAGAATGTTTCACAACAGATCAAAAGAAAAGCTCGCTCAGCCCGTACACAATCACTGAAAGCCAAACCATCCGGAGACGTGAGCTAATTTGATGTTTAAGGGAAGTGATTATCCTGACACCTGATACTACTCCTTCTGCCCGGCGCAGGCGAAATGCTCAAAGAGCACATTAAGCAGCAGGTCAAAAACAAAGTCAACAAGAAAGCGAAGGAGATCATCGGTAAAACCTTGCTTAAATCCCCCGTATTTTGGGGGATTATTCTCGGTGTTCTCGTATTCTTTTTAATCTTTTATACCCTAGCTGCAGCTGTTTCATCCGCACAAGAGGTTGCTGAGGAAACGCAGATTTTCGAGGGGATTCTTCCTCCAACCATATACGTACGAAATTTCGAGCAATCGATTACCAGTGATTTTGGGAAGCGCACACACCCCGTAACCGGAGTTGTTGAGTCATTCCATAAAGGAATTGATATCGGTATCCCGGTAGGAACTCCCGTCACCAACTCCTTCGATGGAATCGTGACTAAGGTTAGTTACCCCCGGACCACTGATCCGGATTCCACACAGAATGCTGGCATTTACGTGACCGTGGAAAGCACCAACCCTGAAATAGGGATGAGCAGCCGATACCTTCACCTTAGTAATGCACTTGTCACCACAGGACAACATGTTCAAGCAGGCGACATTATTGGTTTATCGGGTAATACAGGAAGATCCACCGGCCCTCACCTTCATTTTGAAATGATGCCGCAAGGGGAAGAGGCGATTGATCCTAAACCTTATGTGATGTTAATGTCCAAGGTAACAGAGACGGCAAGTATTGAAGCATTTGAACTAGCAAAAAAAATCAAGTGGATAAACGAGAACACAGAAGGTTCGGATTTTGTTTCTAACAAAATGATGTACATCAGTAATGTGTATATGACCAGTGCAGCTCCAGGGTTTAGCGATCAGGCAACCACATATATTCGTGAACTCGTATCCGGAGGGACCAACGTTGTTGAGATTCTTGCACCTGATGGGAGTACCATTGAACCGGAAGAATCTCCTCCTGTTCAATTACCACCTGAAATTGGAGGTATGACCAATCCCTTCTTCATTTCTTACGCGGCTGCTGCCCAGGAAGAGGAACGGCGTAGTGGGGTGCCAGCCAGTATTACACTTGCTCAAGCTGCTTTGGAATCGGGATACGGGAAGAGAGCTATATGCAATAATATGTTTGGCATAAAGGCGAATAGTAGCTGGAAAGGGTCTACCTGTATGGCTACAACCCATGAGGAAATTGGCGGTGTAAGCGTGCAGATTCAAGCTAAATTTAGAGCATACAGTAGTCCTGCAGAGTCATTTGCCGATCATTCGAATTTCCTTCTGAAAAATAGCCGATACAAAAGGGCGTTACAGATGGAGAATCCTTTTGACTTCGCAAATGAACTGCAACGTGCAGGATATGCTACTGATAGTCAATATGCCAACAAATTGAAATCGATCATGATCGGCCAGAATCTAATCGCTTTAGATACAAACCGAGGTGTTGATCCAGTCACCGGGGAAGCATATGCAAGCAATCCATTCGGGAGTGGGCCAAGCTCGGGTCTAGTAGACTCGATTACGATCACATTTGGGTTAAGACAATACTACGGAACTCCTGCAACGATAGGGAATTCAGACAGTCCATTTAGAGACCCAGACAACGGAAATACGATTGTCAATTTGGAACATTATAATCGTGTGGTAAACTTGGGATATGGGGATTTAAATCCTCCTAGAATCTATATGAAAGACATTCCGGAGGCTATAAGCATCACTGTTAATTCATCCGATAAGGATGCTTTACTCGTAACTAATGTCCAATATATAAAGGGGAAATACTGATGAGATCACAAACGGTCGTTTTAAACTTTAATTTCTTCATGATGAACTTCGAGATTACATTCAGCGGAGTCCGTACCTGGTTAGAAATGGCCGGTCATTCCCTGACAGATATAGAACTGTTTCGATTGCTGCTGTCCCCCGAACAACTCACAGAATCGAATGAGTCTGAAATTCTTCGTACGCTTATTTATCGGTATGAAGATGTTTTCTTTCAAGCCAATCGTCTATCCATGAATGAAGAAGTAGATATGCCGGTTGCCGATACGGATGAACCTATGTATCAATTGCTACTTCGCATACTCCAGTACAAGACCATTCACGGTGAGCAAAATGCACTTATTGAACTATATTTAATACTACAAAATGATAAAAATTCAGAAGCACCATTGTATATTTCACTACATGATTACTTCGAACTTCATTAATGATAATGGGAAGAGCCCCTAAAATAGGGGCTTTTTTTGTTTCAACGTATTAGATAATTGAATTATAATTCATTTATGATTCGAAGCTGAGAAGAGCATTAACAAGTTAATCCTAGAAAACATTATGCAACATTAATGATTTTTATCAGGTGTTTATTGCATTCTTATTTAGTATACTTGCCTTTATTAGAACTTTAAAGAAGGAGAGATCACTTATGAACTCTAGATTACTGGTTGATGC
The DNA here is from genome assembly GCA_958295435.1 of Mesorhabditis spiculigera. Classification (NCBI taxonomy): domain Eukaryota; kingdom Metazoa; phylum Nematoda; class Chromadorea; order Rhabditida; family Rhabditidae; genus Mesorhabditis; species Mesorhabditis spiculigera. The sequence goes on from CATQJA010002554.1 coordinate 125,978, forward strand.
AACTGATCTAGTCCAATGGGCAGATAGACGCGACTCGCAATCTGTACTCCCTCAGCTTATTCGGAGTTTAATACTCTCAAGTAGCGACCATATTGAGAAGATTAGTTTTGCTGCAGGAGAAGGAGTAAGCCTAGGTGGTTGGGATGGCGTTACTATTTCCGAGGAAAGTGATAGTTTTGTCCCAAAGGGTACAACGGTGTGGGAAATGGGTGTAAACAGATCCGTCAAAGGAAAAGCGGATGACGATTATGAGAAACGAAGTCAGAATCCTTTATATATGATTCCCGCACAAACAACCTATATTTTTATCACACCAAGGCGATGGAGGGATAAAGAAATATGGACTGTCGAGAGGAAGAAAGAAGGAATTTGGAAGGACATACTAGTCTATGATGCTGATGATCTCGAAACATGGTTAAGTCAAAACCCTACTGTTCATGTTTGGTTTTCTATACTTTTGGGTAAGCACCCCCAGAATTGTACAGATTTAAATAGTTATTGGACAGATTGGTCAGAGGAAACTCAACCTAACATCTCACCAGAGATGGTTTTAGCTGGACGTGAACATATAAAAACAGAAATAGTACATTGGCTAAAAACTGCACATGCCCCACTTAGAATACAAGCAGATACACGTGATGAAGCTATAGCTGTATTTGCTGCCTCCATTAGTCTACTTCCCAAAGTTGAAAAGGATTTTAATCTAACAAAGGCAATAGTTGTAAACACTCCAGAGGCGTGGACCTATCTATCATCTTCACAAAATCAATTAATACTTATCCCTGCATTTGATTCCGAAGGTTTAAGTCGTGCAATTAGGAACGGCCATCACATCATGATACCTTTGGGACGTTCAGATAGTACAACGTCAGATTACTACACAGAACCTACGTCTTTCACGTGATAGAGTGACATCCATTCTTATCGACAAGGGATTAGATGAGCACCAATCACGTGAACTTGGACTTTTAGCTAGAAGAGGACTTACTACATTCCGTCGACGCATGGCGCTTAGTCCAGAAATCAGGCAGCCTTTATGGGCCCGTCCAGGTGAAGCGCGATCTTTGGTTCCACTTTTATTAGCTGGTGCTTGGAACGAAACAAAAGATGGTGATAAAGATAGCCTTAAGGAGTTAGCACAATGTCCATATGATGAGCTTAATGAAGTGCTAGTAAGATGGGCAAACGAGTCCGATCCTCCTATACGTCGTATAGGTCACGCATGGTACGTAATTTCAAAGGAGGATGCATGGTCACTTTTGATTCGTTTTATTACACCAGCTGATATTGATAAATTTAGAACCGTGGCTATTAAGGTTCTTAGCACAAGTGACCCTGCATTTGAACTGCCTGTTGAGGAGCAATGGATGGCGGGGATCCTTGGTTATAACGCCAACTACTCAGGACTTCTTATACGCAATATAGCAGATACACTAGCATTTATGGGGTCAAGGGAAGATACTCTTTCATAATGGTATTATCCCGTTGAGAGTTACTGCCTCTAATATTATTTATGAATTATTTAGTAATTTGAAGGGGGATTGGCGAGCATGGTCTACATTATCTTCTGTTCTCCCACTTCTTGCAGAAGCAGCACCGGCTCAATTTCTTGAAGCACTGTGGGTGGAAGTACTTAATAAGGATTCAATTTTAAAACTATTCAATGATCAACAGGACTCACGGTTTGGTTCTTCTCCACATACTGGGTTACTTTGGGCACTCGAGACACTCGCGTGGAACTAAAAATCACCTTAGTGGTCGGTCTTTTTATTAGCTAGGCTAAGTAGAATAGATCCCGGTGGAAAATTATCCAATCGGCCTAATAATAGCCTTCGTGAGATATTTTTGACTTGGAATCCCAAAACTTATGCTTCTATCGATCAGCGTATACAAATCTTAGAGATGATTATACAAAGAGAGCCGACCGTTGGCTGGGAATTATTATGCAGGTTACTACCAGAGTTTCATGGAGTTGGACGCAGCACGACCAAACCAAAATGGAGGGACTGGGCTCCAGATCAAAGTAGAGATGTCTTAATAGCAGAGTATGACAGAATGACACATGAGATTGTAAAGATTTTATTAGCAGAAGTAGGGGAGTCCGGTGAACGTTGGAATGAAATCATTCAATCTTTACCAATGTTACCTTTAGAGGACTTTGAACTTGTATTAAATGAACTTAATAGACTAGGTGATACTGGCATCGGTTCAGAAGATAAAGGGCTCATATGGAACTCACTCAGAAAAATAATATCAAAACATCGTTCATTTCCAGATGCAGACTGGGCTCTTCCTGCAAATTTTGTAGACCGTATAGAGGAAACTTTTAATAAATTCGAACCAGTCGAAACCTCCTCTCGTTTTAGTTGGCTCTTTAGCAATTCACCTGAATTGCCAGAGGGGCGTGAGAGGGAATGGGAAGAACGTATGCAAAAGCTTCATGAAGCAAGAACATCTGCATTGACTAGTATTTATGAAAGAGGTGGAATTAAGGAAATTATTCACCTCTTAAATAATGTAGAGCAACCCTATCAGTTTGGTTCAACACTTGGGGAACTCCGCCTGATTGAAGAGGAAGAGGATAATCTTCTTTTAGAATACTTGGACTCTGCTGATAACAAACTGGCTCAATTTGCTCGTGGATATATGCTAGGTAGTATCAAGTGTCTTGGAAGTAATTGGGCTCTAGAAAAATTGGAAATTCACAACAATTGGGGAAGCTGAATGAAAAAGCAGAGATTCTAATATTCCTACCCGCTAATGAGAGTACTTGGAGTTTGCTCGGCAAACTAGGTGACGAGGTTGAAAAAATACTTTGGTCGCTAGTCTCTCCATATTCTATAAATGAGAAAGACTTAGAAACAGCCGTTACTAAGTATATACAATATGAATTGCTATTTTTGGCAATTGAATCCATTAGTTTTTCAAAAAGAATATGCCAAACCTAATCAAATAACCGAGGCCTTGACAAAACTTCTCTCTCTATCTCCAAAAGACAATTTACCATCCACCTGTTCTCTACCATATTTCCTGAGCTGTTTAGTAAACCTGGAGAGTTGGGTGGAAAATATTGACGAGGAGAATTAGCATCATTAAATGGGGCATACTTGTCTTGTTTTAGGATCAATATGGCCATACTCCTAAGCTTCTTCATCGCGAACTATCCCGTAACTCAAATTTTTTCTCAGAAGTAATATCGCTGGTTTATAACTCAGAAAATGAGGAGTTGATGAACCTACTGCCGAAGAGTTTGGAAGTGCATCACAAGGTGAAGACCTCTTAAAATCATGGCGTACTTTACCAGGATTAAAGGAAGATAAATCTGTTAATAAACAAGAGTTATTTGATTGGGCAAGCAACCTCTTCAAGCGACCTTTTGAATCCGGAAGAGGTAAGTATGGGGCTAGGTATATTGGTGAAATCTTAAGTGCATCTATTGTGGGAGAGGATGGAGGATGGCCTCATGAAGCTGTTCGGGATGTAATTGAACAATTTAGAAATAAAGATCTTGAATTAGCGTTTACTAGAGAATTGTATAACAGTAGGGGAGTTGTTACTAAACAGGTAAATGAGGGAGGGTTACAGGAAAAGAAACTTGCCGATAGATACAATGAGTACGCAAAAATTTCTGGTTCACGTTGGCCACGGACAACTGCACTACTCCGTTCTATCGCTGAAACATACAACAGAGAGGCTCAACAGGAAGATATGAGTGCCGAATTAAGAGAAGATTTAGATAAAATGAATTATTAGGCCCGGAGTGTTAACTTGGGGCTCTTTATTTCACAGG